>JARQOD010000001.1:994169365-994236075 GCA_033576555.1 Oophaga sylvatica | reverse complement strand
ATGTTATAACCATCTGCTGATATCTGACCTGTGCTAAACTGATCTCCTTCCTCAGAGGTTCTCACCATCTGTTGATATCTGACCTGTCCTCTCCTGATATCCTTCCTTCAGATGTTATAACCATCTGCTGATATCTGACCTGTCCTCTCCTGATATCCTTCCTCAGATGTTATAACCATCTGCTGATATCTGACCTGTCCTAAGCAGATATCCTTCCCTCAGAAGTTCTCATCATCTGGTGTATATCTGACCTGTCCTCTCCTGATATCCTTCCCTCAGATGTTATAACCATCTGCTGATATCTGACTGTCCTCTCCTGATATCCTTCCCTCAGAGTTTCACCATCTGTGATATCTGACCTGTCCTCTCCTGATATCCTTCCCACAGAGTTATAACCATCTGCTGATATCTGACCTGTTCTCTCCAGATATCCTTCCCTCAGATGTTATCACATCTGCTGATGTCTGACCTGTCCTCTCCTGATATCCTTCCCTCAGATGTTCTCACCATCTGCTGATATCTGACCTGTCCTCTCCTGATATCCTTCCCACAGAGTTATAACCATCTGCTGATATCTGACCTGTTCTGTCCAGATATCCTTCCCTCAGATGTTCTCACCATCTGCTGATATCTGACCTGTCCTCTCCTGATATCCTTCCCACAGAGGTTATAACCATCTGCTGATATCTGACCTTTTCTCTCCAGATACCCTTTCCCCTCAGATGTTCTCACCATCTGCTGATGTCTGACCTGTCCTCTCCTTGATATCCTTCCCCCAGAGGTTATAACCATCTGCTGATATCTGACCTGTTCTATCCAGATATCCTTCCCTCAGATGTTTCTCACCATCTGATGATGTCTGACCTGTCCTCTCCTGATATCCTTCCCTCATATGTTATAACCATCTGCTGATATCTGACCTGTTCTCTCCAGATATCCTTCCCTCAGATGTTCTCACCATCTGCTGATATCTGACCTGTCCTCTCCTGATATCCTTCCCACAGAGGTTATACCATCTGCTGATATCTGACCTGTTCTCTCCAGATATTCCTTCCCTCGATGTTCTCGACCATCTTGCTGATTGTCTGACCTGATTCTACTGCCTGATATCCTTCCCTCAGATGTTATAACCATCTGCTGATATCTGACCCTGTCCTCTCCTGATATCCTTCCCACAGAGGTTATAACCATCTGCTGATATCTGACCTGTTCTCTCCAGATATCCTCCTATTTTTTCTCTCCCAACCCCGATGTTCCACATCTGCTGATATCTGACCTGTCCTACCTGATATCCTTCCCCAGATGTTATAACCATCTGTGATATCTGACCTGTCCTCTCCTGATATCCTTCCCTCAGATGTTATCACCATCTGCTGATATCTGACCTGTCCTCTCCTGATATCCTTCCCTCAGATGTTATCACCATCTGCTGATATCTGACCTGTCCTCTCCTGATATCTTCCCTCAGATGTTCTCACCATCTGCTGATATCTGACCTGTCCTCTCCTGATATCCTTCCCTAGATGTTCTCACATCTGCTGATATCTGACCTGTCCTCTCCTGATATCCTTCCCTCAGATGTTCTCACCATCTGCTGATATCTGACCTGTCCTCTCCTGATATCCTTCCCTCAGATGTTATAACCATCTGCTGATATCTGACCTGTTCTCTCCAGATATGCTTCCCTCAGATGTTTCACCATCTGCTGATATCTGACTGTCCTCTCCTGATATCCTTCCTCAGATGTTATAACCATCTGCTGATATCTGATCTGTCCTCTCCTGATGTCGTTCCCTCAGATGTTCTCACCATCTGCTGATATCTGACCTGTCCTTCCTGATATCCTTCCCTCAGATGTTCTCACCATCTGCTGATATCTGACCTGTCCTCTCCTGATATCCTTCCCTCAGATGTGTTCACCATCTGCTGATATCTGACCTGTCCTCTCCGATATCCTTCCCTCAGAGGTTCTCACCATCTGCTGATATCTGACCTGTCCTCTCCTGATATCCTTCCCTCAGATGTATACCATCTGCTAATATCTGACCTGTCCTCTCCTGATATCCTTCCCTCAGAGTTCTCACCATCTGCTGATATCTGACCTGTCCTCTCCTGATATCCTTCCCTCAGATGTTATAACCATCTGCTGATATCTGACCTGTTTCTCCAGATATGCTTCCCTCAGATGTTCTCACCATCTGCTGATATCTGACCTGTCCTCTCCTGATATCCTTCCCTCAGATGTTATAACCATCTGCTGATATCTGACCTGTTCTCTCCAGATATCCTTCCCTCAGATGTTCTCCACCATCTGCTGATATCTGACCTGTCCTCTCCTGATATCCTTCCCTCAGATGTTATAACCATCTGCTGATATCTGACCCTGTCCTCTCCTGATATCCTTCCCTCAGATGTTATAACCATCTGCTGATATCTGACCCTGTCCTCTCCTGATCCCCTTCCTCAGAGTTCTCACCATCTGCTGATATCTGATTCCTTGATTCCTCCCCTGATATCTGACCTGTCCTCTCCTGATATCCTTCCCTCAATGTTATAACCATCTGCTGATATCTGATCCTGTCCTCTCCTGATATCCTTCCCTCAGATGTTCTCACCATCTGCTGATATCTGACCTGTCCTCTCCTGATATCCACCTAGATGGTTAGAACATCTGCGGGAATATCAGACCAGTCATATCCTGATTACCTTCCTGGATGTCAGCATCAGTGAGTAGCCCGTTCCTGATATCTCCCAGATGTTATAACATCTGAGGAATATCGGACTGTCCATCCTGATATCTCAGATGTGAAACATCTGCTGATATCTGACCTGTTCTCTCCAGATATGCTTCCCTCAGAGTTCTCACAATCTGCTGATATCTGACTGTCCTCTCCTGATTCCTTCCTCAGATGTTATAACCATCTGCTGATATCTGAACTGTCCTCTCCTGATGTCTTCCTCAGATGTTTCACCATCTGCTGATATCTGACCTGTCCTCTCCTGATACCTTCCCTCAGATGTTCTCACCATCTGCTGATATCTGACCTGTCCTCTCCTGATATCCTTCCTCAGATGTTCTCACCATCTGCTGATATCTGACCTGTCCTCTCCTGATATCCTTCCCTCAGAGGTTCTCACATCTGCTGATATCTGATCTGTCCTCTCCTGATATCCTTCCCTCAGATGTTCTCACTATCTGCTGATACCTGTCCTCTCCCTGATCTCCTTACGTCAGATGTTCTTCACATCTCTTCATATCCGTCTGGGCTTTGTAATGTTTGTTGTTCAGTCTGCTGTCTTGCCTTGGTGCAATGTTGTCTGATTTATCTCCTGCAGATGGTGTGTGGAGCAGTCGCATCTGGAGCTGATAGACCCGGTTAGTCTTTATATGGAGGAAGAGGATGAGGACCAGTACCAGACGGATCAGGTGAGCTATGGTCAGCAGCTTGCGGGCAGATGTCCTCTGCATGCTCTGTCCTGAAGGTGATATGATGTGCTCTGTTTGGCAGGTTCTGCAGCTGACAGAGGAGGAATCTCGGCTGCTGGGAAGGAAGGCGTCTCGTTACCTCAGCATCTGCCCCTCACCAAGGTAATGATGGCTGTAATATCTGCTCCATGTAGTCATATAAACCCTGGTGATGTGAGGCAGGAAATGATTGTCATTGGTTGGCTAGGCGGAGGAGCGTGCTCTGAAACGTGTGCGTAGAAAGATCCGGAACAAGCGATCGGCACAAGAGAGCAGAAAGAAGAAGAAGGAATATGTGGACGGGCTGGAGAACAGGTCAGTGATGGAATATAAGACTACACTGTTGTGTCCTCTGCACTCCAGGGTCACTAGATATATATATCTGTTCTGTATGGGTCACTGCAGGCGCCCTGTGTATTATATATATATATAAATATATATATATATATATATATAGGGTCACTGCAGGCGCCTTGTGTATATATATCTGTTCTATAGGGTCACTGCATGTTCCCTGTCTGTATATATATATCTATATATATATATATATATATATATCTATATATATATATATATATATATGATATATATATCTGTTCTTTAGGGTCACTGCAGGCGCCCTGTGTATATATATCAGTTCTGTAGGGTCACTGCAGGGCCCTGTGTATATATATCTGTTCTGTAGGGTCACTGCAGGCGCCCTGTGTATATATATCAGTTCTGTAGGGTCACTGCAGGTGCCCTGTGTATATATATCTGTTCTGTAGGGTCACTGCAGGCTCCCTGTGTATATATATCAGTTCTATAGGGTCACTGCAGGCGCCCTGTGTATATATATCAGTTCTATAGGGTCACTGCAGGCGCCCTGTGTATATATATCAGTTCTATAGGGTCACTGCAGGGCCCTGTGTATATATATCTGTTCTGTAGGGTCACTGCAGGTGCCCTGTGTATATATATCTGTTCTGTAGGGTCACTGCAGGCTCCTGTGTATATATAATATATGCAGGCACCCTGTGTATATATATATATAATATATATATATATATATATAAATAATCTGTTCTATAGGGTCAATGCAGGCTCCCTGTGTGTGTGTGTGTGTGTATGTATGTATGTATATATATATATATATATATATATATATATATATATATATAATACTATACACACACACCCCTGGCAAAAATTCTGGAATCACCGGCCTTGGAGGATGTTCATTCAGTTGTTTTATTTTGATCACAGACATAGCACAAAACTGAAGTCATTTCAAATGGCAACACTAAAAGAAATCAAGAACAAATAATGTGGTAGTCAGTAATGGTTATTTTTTTAACCAGCATAGGGGAAAAATTATGGAATCACCCTGTAAATTTTCTTTCCCAAAACTAACACCTGCATCAAATTAGATCTGCTCGTTAGTCTGCATCTATAAAGGAGTGATCACACCTTGGAGAGCTGCTGCACCAAGTGGACTGACGTGAATCATGCCTCCAACATGAGAGATGTCAATTGAAACAAAGGAGAGGATTATCACACTCTTAAAAAAGGGTAAATCATCATACAATGTTGCAAAAGATGTTGGTTGTTCACAGTCAGCTGTGTCTAAAATCTGGACCAAATACAAACAACATGGGAAGGTTGTTAAAGGCAAACATACTGGTGGACCAAGGAAGACATCAAAGCGTTAAGACCGGAAACTTAAAGCAATATGTCTCCAAAACAGGAAATGCACAACAAAACAAATGAGGAACGAATGGGTGGAAACTGGAGTCAACGTCTGTGACAGAACTGTGAGAAACCGCCTAAAGGAAATGGGATTTACATATAGAAAAGCTAAATGAAAGCCATCATTAACACCTAAACAGAAAAAAACAAGGTTACAATGGGCTAAGGAAAAGCAATCATGGACTGTGGATGAAACTCGTATTCAGTGATGAATCGCGAATCTGCATTGGGCAAGGTGATGATGCTGGAACTTTTGTTTGGTGCCGTTCCAATGAGATTTATAAAGATGACTGCCTGAAGAGAAGATGCAAATTTCCACAGTCATTGATGATATGGGGCTGCAGTCAGGTAAAGGCACTGGGGAGATGGCTGTCATTACATCTTCAATAAACGCACAAGTTTATGTTGATATTTTGGACACTTTTCTTATCCCATCAATTGAAAGGATGTTTGGGGATGATGAAATCATTTTTCAAGATGATAATGCATCCTGCCATAGAGCAAAAACTGTGAAAAAAGACACATAAGGTCAATGTCATGGCCTGCAAATAGTCCGGGTCTCAAGCCAACTGAAAATCTTTGGTGGAAGTTGAAGAAAATGGTCGATGACAAGAGTCCAACCTGCAGATCTGATCTGGCAACAGCAATCAGAGAAAGCTGGAGCCAGACTGATGAAGAGTCCTGTGTGACACTCATTAAGTCCATGCCTCAGAGACAGCAAGCTGCTGGAAAAGCCAGAGGTGGTGCAACAAAATACTAGTGATGTGCTGAGGGTTTTTTGTTTGTTGTTTTTCATGATCCATAATTTTTCCCTCAGTATTGAGTGATTCCATAATTTTCCCCTATGCTTGATTAAAAAAAATCACCATTACTGACGACCACATTATTTGTTCTTCATTTCTTTTAGTGTTTCTTAAAGCCAGAAAATTGTCATCTGAAATGACTTCAGTTTTGTGCCGTCTGCGATCTGCATTTTTTCAACAAAATAACACACCTGAATGAACATCCTCCAAGGCCGGTGATTCCATAATTTTTGCCAGGGGTTTATATATATATCTGTTCTATAGGGTCACTGCAGGCGCCCTGTGTATATACAGTTCTGGTGAAAATTAAGAGCCCACTGCACAGTGTTGTATAATCCTCTTCTCTCCATGTCTGACGGCCGTTCCATCCCAGTGTCCGCTGAATTGTGACCAGAGTTCACCTCATTCTACTTAATGTTCTTCTGATTAGTGATCACCTGAACCAAATCTTATTTAACGCTGGAAAGTATAAAAAACCCTGCTGTGGTGTTCACAATCCTCCTGCTATAGGACAAGCTGGAGGCAAAACAAGTGCTAGTAATATCCCAAAAGTAATAGGAATGAAAAAATAACTTGTAACCGTGCCAAAGGAGATGAAAAGTCTTGAGTGAGGAAAAGAAGGGCTCAATTCTGGCTTTACTAGCAGAGGGATACAGTGAGCGTCATGTTACCTACATCCTTAAAATTTCTAAGACGGCAGTCCATTACAACAAGGTCAAGCAGCAGACATTGGAGACAACAAAGCTACAGACCGGCAGAGGGCGAAAATGACTCTTCACTGAACGGGATGACCGTCATCTTATTCGAATGTCACTCAGCAACTGCAGAATGACATAAAATGACCTACAAAAGGAATGGCATATGGCAGCTGGGGCGAAGTGCACGGCAAGAACAGTTCGTAACAGGCTCCTAGAGGCAAGGGCTCAAGTCATGTAAAGCTAGAAAAAAGCCTTTCATCAATGAGAAGCAAAGGAGAGCCAGACTGAAGTTTGCCAAAGACCATAAGGATTGGACCACAGAGGACTGGAGTAAGATAATCTTCTCTGAGAAGTGTAATTTTCAGCTTTGCCCAACACCTGGTCGTCTAATGGTTAGACGAAGACCTGGAGAGGCATACAAGCTGCAGTGTCTTGAACCCACTGTGAAATTTGGTGGAGGATCGGTGATGATCTGGGGATGCTTCAGCAAGGCTGGAATTGGGCAGGTTAATCTTTGTGAAGGACGTATGAATCAAGCCGAATACAAGGTTATCCTGGAAAAAAACAGCTGATTCCTCCTGCTCAGACAATGTTCCCCAACTCTGAGGACAGGATTTTCCAGCAGGACAATGTGCCATGCCATACAGCTAGGTCAATCAATGTATGGATGAAGGACCACCACATCAAATCCCTGTCATGGCCGCCCAATCTCCAGACCTGAACCCCACTGAAAACCTCTGGAATGTGATCAAGAGGAAGATGGAGACTCACAAGCCATCAATCAAAGAAGAACTGCTTACATTATGTACCAGGAGCGGCATAAGGTCACCCAGAAGCAGTGTGACAGACTGGTGGAAAGCATGCCAAGACGCAGGAAAGCGGTTATTACAAATCATGGTTTTTCCACCAAATATTGATTTCTGAACTCTTCCTGAGGTGAAACATTAGTATTGATGTTTCTAAATGATTATGGACTTGTTTTCTTAGCATTATTTGAGGGCTGCAAGCTCTGCATTATTTGTTATTTTGATCATTGCCATTTTCAGGTCTCTCCAGAGATGCTCAATTGCGGTTAGGTCATGACTCTGGCTGGGCCAGTCAAGAATGGTCACAGAGTTTGGAAGGTGAACCTTCGGCCATGTCTGAGGTCCAGAGCACTCTGTAAGAGGTTTTCATCCAGGATATCTCTGTACTTGGCCGCATTCATGTTTCCTTCATGTGTAACCAGTCGTCCTGTCCCTGCAGCTGAAAAACTCCCCCATAGCATGATGCTGTCACCACCATGTTTCACTGTTGGGATTGTATTGGGCAGGTGATGAGCAGTGCCTGGTTTTCTCCACACATACCGCTTAGAACTATCACCAAAAAGTTCTATCTTCGTCTCATCAGACCAGAGAATCTTTTTTCTCATAGTCTGGGAGTCCTTCATGTGTTTTTTTTTTTTTTTTTTTAGCAAACTCTATGCGGCTTTCACATGTCTGGCACTGAGGAGAGGCTTCGTCAGGCTACTCTGCCATAAAGGCCCGACTGGTGGAGGGCTGCAGTGATAGTTGACTTTGTGGAACTTTCTCCCATCTCCCTACTGCTTCTGTGGAGCACAGCCACAGTGATCTTGGGGTTCTTCTTTACTTCTCACCAAGGCTCTTCTCCCACGATTGCTGAGATTGGCTGGACGGCCAGGTCTAGGAGGACTTCTTATGGTCCCAAACTTCTTCCATTTAAGGAGGCCACTGTGCTCTTAGGAACCTTGAGTACTGCAGAAATTCTTTTGTAACCGTGGCCAGATCTGTGCCTTGCCACAATTCTGTCTCTAAGCTCCTTGGCCAGTTCCTTTGACCTCATGATTCTCATTTGGTCTGACATGCACTGTGAGCTGAGAGGTCTTATATAGACAAGTGTGTGCTTTTACAAATCAAGTCCTATCAGTGTAATTACACACAGCTGGACTCCAATGAAGGAGTAGAACCATCTCAAGGAGGATCACAAGGAAATGGACAGCATGTGACGTAAATATGAGTGTCTGAGCAAGGGGTCTGAATACTTATGACCATATGATATTTCAGTTTTTCTTTTTTAATAAATTTGCAACAATTTTCCACATTTCTGTTTTTTTCAGTAAAGATGGGGTGCAGAGTGTACATTAATGAGGAAAAATTAACTTTTTTTAATTTACCAAATGGCTGCAATGAAACAAAGAGTGAAAAAATTTAAAAGGGTCTGAATACTTTCCATACCCTCTGTATACTGACCTATATAAATTCGGGATAAGTCACCGATAATATCCCACACTTCCCAGAAATGCCCTAACCTGCTTTTTGGAGACCGGCTGAGGCCACATTTGAATTGCCTCCAACTTGTATATTTGTGGCTTTATCTCGCCCCTTCCAACGACGTAGCCCAAGTACTTTGCCTCTTTACGAAAAGCGCACTTCTTTGGGTTTATTGTAAACTTTGCCTACCTCAGTGCATCCAGTACCACATGGACCTTCTGCAGGTGACTTCCCCAATTCGGGCTGAAGATCGTTGTCCAAGTAAGCGGCGGCATACTTCTTGTGAGGGACTAGGATTTGGTCCATAGCCCTCTGGAAGGTAGCTGGGGCTCCTTGTAGATCTAATGGCATCCGGGTACACTGGAAGCACCTATCGGGTGTAGAGAAGGCTGTTTTCTCCTGAGCACTTGGATTCAGGAGAATTTGCCAGTACCCTTTCGTTAGGTCCAGGGTGGTGATATTGAGAGGCTAGGGTCAGCCAGATATAAGCTCATCGATTTGGGGCATCGGATATGCATGGACACCTCACTGAGCTTCCTGTAATAGTTACAAAAGCGCCACTCTCCATACGGCTTTGGCACAATAGAAGGACAATAGGGCTGGACCAGCCGCTTTTTAACAATTCTATGATGCCCAGGCTCAACATTCTCTTCACCTCCTTGGAGATCACCCCGCAGCGAGCTTCAGGAATCCGATGCAGCCTTTGGTTCACTCTCTCACACGCGGTTCAATCAGGATTTCGTGCTCCACAACCTGCGTACATTCTGCTATCTCAAAAAACAGGTCTCGATTCTGCTGAAGCAGCTTATGGCACTGTTGTTTCTGGGCCAGCGACAGTGTCTCTGCCACTGTTCCATCCTCGACCTTAGCTTCAGGATGGGCCCCTAGGCGTGTTGCTTCTACCGGATCCCTGTCTGGCCACGGTTTCAGCAGGTCGATGTGGTACACCTGGTATGGTTTTCTTCTCCCTGGTTGGTGGACCTTGAAGTTGATGTCACTGAAATTTTCAACCACCTCGTATGGCCCTTGCCACTTGGCTAGGAACTTACTTTCAGCAGAGGGGATCAACAACAAAACCTGGTCTCCAGGGATAAACTGTCTCAGTCTTGTCGACCAATTGTAGACCCTTGCCTGGCCCTCTTATGCTTGGAGGAGACTCTCCTTCACAATCTGAATCACACTCGCAATCCTGTCCTGCATCTGGGCCACATGTTCGATAACGCTTTGGTGGGGTGTTACATCCGTTCCCTGATCTCCTTTGTAATGTCCACAAGACCCCGAGAGTGCCGTCCATATAGGAACTCGAATGGCGAGAACCCTGTAGAGGCCTGTGGGACTCTTATGGAGAACATTAGGTATCGCAGAAGGCAATCCCAATCTCAGACATCCTTCTCCACAACCTTCTTCAACATGGATTTTAAGATCTTATTGAACCTTCTTCTCAGTGTGACATAGTAATATATTTAGTAATATGGTGCCCTTCTCCTCAGTGTAATATAGTAGGAGGATATATATTGATATATCCCACTGCTGCCACCAGTTGTCACGTACCCGCTTACCGCATGTGGCTTGGGGTTGTGCCTGCAAGGATTAATCTATCTCCTCTCACTCAGTCCAGCGAGTGAGTGGGAGCAAAACACACCCCGACACAGACCACACACCGGGCTCACACACGCTGCCACCACTCACCGAACACACGAGCGATGAGTCCTGGAAATATTACTGCTATGTGCCAATCATCAGGATCACACACTCTAAAGGTACTGCCACACTTAGCGATCTCGTTAGCGATCTCGATAACGACGCAAGCTAATGAGATCGTTGTGTGATCTCTTTTAGGTCGCTAGTAGCTGCCAAACAGGAGATCTCATAAACGACTCATCAGCGGTCAGCGATCTCTTTAACGACTTTGGCGGTCGTTAGGATCTGTCATTAGCATATACTGAGCGCTTCTGATTCATAGGAATTTCCAGCATCGCTCCTGCTCTCTGCGTCCTGCTAGCCTGCTTTGCAACTGCTGCGATCCTCTCTGTGACGCAAAAGAGATCCTACAGCTATTGCGATCCACTCCGTGACGCTAAACACATATGCGTCACAAACGAGGTCGTTCGCAAAAGGTGCCAAACACAGCGATTCAGGCTCACCAGCGGGACACCAACGATCAAAAAACGGTCCAGAACGCTAGTGAACGATCAGCGACATCACAGCAGGGGCCACATCGTTGCTACATGCCACACACAACGAGGTCGCTAACGAGATCGCTAAATAGTGACGTTTTAGTGATCTCGTTAGCGATCTCGTTTGCGATCTCGCTTAGTGTGGCATACCCTTAAGGCTATGGATTCTTTAGAGCATACAAGGTTCAGACTTATTAAAGTTTTAAGCTTTAATATAAAAGGTACAGTGCTTACAATAAAAAAGATATAAAAATGGAAATAAAAAGTGACATACAAATATGCAAAAACAGTGATAAAATAAAAGGAGAAAACTTATAGAAATGTTGAACTTTGCAGTCTGGTACTCTGTCCCTGAGGGAGGGGGAATATGAGATGGATCACATCAGCTGTCCATGCTGCCCTCACATGTGAACATCTTTCTTTGTGTGTAGGCCTAATTTATAGACTTGGCCCAGGGATCAGATTGCTAGACCAGCCTCTCATGTTAATATTCTAATTGCTGGTTTGTGACTGGACCATGGCGACTCTGCCAATGAATACATTATTTTTCTCTGAAACTCTATGTAACCTTTCTGGTAGATGGACAATGTCAGGCTGTAAATGGCATCTCTCTTCAAAAGAGCTGGAAGGTGTGAAAGCTTTCCACTTTGTGGTTTTCAGTAAAGCCCCCCTGGAGAGATTGGAGACAGGAGACTGTCTTCTCAGGATAACATATGCTGTGAACTTTGTGAAGACCTGCCCTCTAAGGACAGATGTTAATTACTGCTGGTCATACATCCATATATATCGTATATACTCGTGTATAAGCCGACCGTGTATAAGCCGACCCCCCTAATTTTGCCACAAAAAACTGGGAAAATGTATTGACTCGTGTATAAGCTGGATGTATAAACTGCCCTCCTGCTCTGTGCTGCCCCCGTCCTGCTCCTTGCTCCCCCATCCAGCTCTGTGCTCCCCCATTCTCCTCTGTACTCCACCCTCCTGCTCCGTCCTCCGCTGTGCTCCCCCATTCCTTCTCCGTCCTCCTGTGCCCCTCCGTCCTGCTCCGTGCTCCTCTGTGCCCTCTATCCTCTCCCCCGTCCTGCTCCGTGCTCCTCTGTGCCCTCCATCCTCCCCCCCCGTCCTGCTCCGTGCTCATTGTCCTCCTCCATGCTTTCCCCATCCTCCGTTCTCCCCCCTCCTCCTCCATGCTTCCCCCGTCCTCCGTTCTCCCCCCCTCCTCCTCCATGCTTCCCCCGTCCTCCCCCCATCCTGCTCCATGCTTCCCCCATCCTCCGTTCTCCCCCCCGTCCTCCTCCATGCTTCCCCCGTCCTCCGTTCTCCCCCCCCTTCCTCCATCCTCCCCCGTCCTGCTCCGTGCTCATTGTCCTGTTCCATGCTTCCCCCGTCCTCCATTCTCCCCCCCGTCCTGCTCCATGCTTCCCCGTCCTCTGTTCTCCCCGTCCTCCTCCATGCTTCCCCCGTCCACCGTTCTCCCCCCCGTCCTCCTCCATGCTTCCCCCGTCCACCGTTCTCCCCCCCGTCCTGCTCGTGCTCCTTGTCCTTTCCTCCATCATACTCACCCTCCCCGTGCCATCGCTGACGTCCCTGCAATCCTGCGTTCTCCCCGGCTTCCTGAGCTCTCTCCAGCACTGAGCGGTGATGTAATACCGCTCATTAAGGCCATGGATATGGAGGCCACGCCCATGGGAGTGGCGTCGCGTCCATATTATATGACCTTAATGAGCGGGTATTACGTCAGTGCTGGAGAGCTGCAGGAAGCCGGGGAGAGCTGCAGGAAGCCGGGGAGAACGCAGGATTGCCAGCCGGGACGTTCAGCGATGGCACGGGGAGGGGTGAGTATGATCCCAGCCACCGGCTCCTGCCGCGGCATCCCCTCCCCCGCTGGTTTCTGTCCTATGACTCGTGTATAAGCCGAGGGGGCATTTTCAGCACAAAAAAAGGTGCTGAAAATCTCGGCTTATACACGAGTATATACGGTATCCATATTTCATTGCTGTCCCCTTCTCGGTGACGGCCATAAGCTTCATCCATGGAAGCTGTCAGCTTCCTACACCACTTCCCCAGACACTGCTCAGAGAGGCGACGGTTCTCCTTCACTGGAAATCTCCATGTAATAAGGGCCACAGGTTCTCACTAGGGTTTAGGACCTAAACTTTAGGTCCTGTGAGGCAGATGCCAGGTCTCTTGGCCCTGAGCAGTGGAGACTTCAATGCTGTGATGGAGGCTCGTCCTGCAAAACAATCCTGGTTTTCTGTAGTGACGCAGACTGTTTACTGCTCCACTGCTGGGAGAAAGTGTCTTTTAATCACCGGCAGGAGGTTTAGGAGGTGATTGTGGTCCATCTCCATCCCGAAAAGTTCTAAAGAGATCCTCTGTAATAATCCCACCCATAGCAGAGCCCACTTCCACCTCACTGGGGTCTGAGGGGATGTGGAGGTCTGCGCCCGGTACTGATCTGGTGCCGACCCCTCTTTCTGCTCCATCCAGAGTCGCTCATCTCATCAGTCCATGAAACCTGGGAACGATCTGTATCAGATATCTCTTGGCCCAGTCCAGTGGTTTCTACTTCTGTCTTGCTCAGTGGTGGTTGGGCTCGGTCTCCTCACCTCGGGCTTGTCTCTGTGGTATTGATTCAGTGATCTGCGACGTCTGAGTCGGGAAATCGTTTATAGCTATTTTACTTGAGAACGAGCTGCTAATAATTTAGTACATCCTAATAAAGCCGTGTGTGTGTATAATGTGTCTTTATCTGTGTCCTCTCCTACATAGGGTCACTGCGTGCACCGCTCACAATCAGGAGTTACAGAAGAAGGTTCAGCAGCTGCAGAGACAAAACTAGTGAGTGCCACAATGTGTCCGCCATGTGCTCCATGTAATGGGAACCTTACAGCCGATCCCCGGGCAGCAGGGATCAGACTGGCTGTACGATCTCCACCAGGTATAGTTAACTCTAAAACACTGCGGCATTTCAGAGAAAAACATAGTTTAAAAGCCGCCATGGACCGAGCCTCACCGGAGACGATTCATACGGCCAAGGTCTGATACCTGCTGCCTGTGACTCAGCAGAAATTATCGGCTGTCAGGTTCCCTTTAAGTAATGATGTCATGTAACCATGTCTGGCGCCACCCTCTTGTATTTTTCTTGATGGTGATTTTTTCCTGTGAGCTGTGACTTTAAGCGTGTCGTGTATTTATGGTTTCTTTATGTGGTTAGGTGGCCCGTCCCACTAGTTTAAACACTGTCCTTATGTCACCTGATTAGTAATTACCATCAGCCATACAGTAACAGCGACTTCTGCTCCTCTGCAGCTCTCTCATCCAGCAGCTCAGAAACCTGCAGGCTCTGCTCAGCCAATCTGGAGCCAAGACCACGTCCTCCAGCACCTGTGTAATGGTGAGTGTGCGCGGCCAGTTCCGAGTATCCTCTGCGAGTGTGCGCGGCCAGTTCCGGGGTTTCGTTTGTGAGTGTGCGCTGCCGGTTCCGGGTGCCTCTGCGACTGTGCGCTGCCAGTTCCGGGTGCCTCTGCGACTGTGCGCGGCCGGTTCCGGGTGCCTCTGCGAGTGTGCGCGACCGGTTCAGAGTTTCCTCTGCGAGTGTGCGCGGTCGGTTCCGGGGTTTCCTCTGCGAGTGTGTGCGCCGGTTCCGGGTGCCTCTGCAAGTGTGCGCGGTCGTTCCGTGCTTCCTCTGCGAGTGTGCGCGGTCGGTTCCGGGGTTTCCTCTGCGAGTGTGCGCGGCCGGTTCCGAGTTTCCTCTGCGAGTGTGAGCGGTCGGTTCCGGGGTTTCCCCTGCGAGTGTGCGCGGTCGGTTCTGGGGTTTCTTCTGCGAGTGTGCGCGGCCAGTTCCGGGTTACCTGTGCGAGTGTGTGCGGCCGGTTCCGGGGTTTCCTCTGCGAGTGTGCGCTGCCGGTTCCGGGTTACCTCTGCGAGTGTGCGCGGCCAGTTCCGAGTTTCCACTGCGAGTGTGCGCGGTCGGTTCCGGGGTTTCCTCTGTGAGTGTGTGCGGCCGGTTCCTGGGTTTCCTCTGCGAGTGTGCTCTGCCGATTCCGGGGTTTCCTCTGCGAGTGTGCGTGGTCGGTTCCGGGGTTTCCTCTGCAAGTGTGCGCGGCCGGTTCCGGGTTACCTTTGCAAGTGTGTGCGGCCGGTTCCGGGGTTTCCTCTGCGAGTGTGCGCGGTCAGTTCTGGGGTTTCCTCTGCGAGTGTGCGCGGCCGGTTCCGGGGTTTCCTCTGCGAGTGTGCGCGGTCGGTTCCGGGGTATCCTCTGCGAGTGTGCACGGCCGGTTCCGGGTTACCTCTGCGAGTGTGCTCTGCCGATTCCGGGGTTTCCTCTGCGAGTGTGCGTGGTCGGTTCCGGGGTTTCCTCTGTGAGTGTGCGCGGCCGATTCCGGGTTACCTCTGCAAGTGTGCGCTGCCGGTTCCGGGTTACCTCTGCGAGTGTGTGCGGCCGGTTCCGAGTTTCCACTGCGAGTGTGCGCGGTCGGTTCCGGGGTTTCCTCTGCGAGTGTGTGCGCGGTCAGTTCCGGGGTTTCCTCTGTGAGTGTGCGCGGTCGGTTCCGGGGTTTCCTCTGCGAGTGTGTGCTCGGTCAGTTCCGGGGTTTCCTCTGTGAGTGTGCGCGGTCGTTCCGGGGTTTCCTCTGCGAGTGTGCGCGGTCAGTTCTGGGGTTTCCTCTGCGAGTGTGCGCGGCCGGTTCCGGGGTTTCCTCTGCGAGTGTGCGCGGCGGTTCCGGGGTATCCTCTGCGAGTGTGCACGGCCGGTTCCGGGTTACCTCTGCGAGTGTGCTCTGCCGGTTCCGGGTGCCTCTGTGTGTGTGCGCGGTCAGTTCCGGGGTTTCCTCTACGAGTGTGCGCCGGTCAGTTCTGGGGTTTCCTCTGCAAGTTGCGCGGTCAGTTCTGGGTTTCTCTCGAGTGTGCCGGCCGGTTCCGGGATTTCCTCTGCGATTGCGCTCGTTCCGGGTATCCTCTGCGAGTGTCACGGCCGTTTTGGGTTACTCTGCGAGTGTGCTCTGCCGTTCGGGTGCCTCTGTGTGTGTGCGCGGTCAGTTCGGAGTTTCCTCTACGAGTGTGTGCAGCGGTTCGGGTTTCCTCTGCGAGTTGCCGGAGCTCTGTGCTGCATGCCGGTGATCTACGTTCTGCCAGGCACTGGCCCTACCTGGTATCTCTCTTTCCCTCCAGGTCCGCGCTGTCTTTCTGCCTTATTCTCTTCCCCAGTCTCTATCCATTTGGGCTGAATATCGGCCAGCGTGACCTGCGTGGAGGTGAGTGCTGGAGCTCGGGCCATCAGTGTTTTGTGGGTGTTCAGGGTGTGAAGATGTCAGCTCTGACAGTTGTAGGCATGTCGTGTAGTATAGAAGGCAGAACTCGTAATGTATGTACCCCCCATTCCCTAGTTACAGTATATGTGCCCCCCATCCTATACGTTATATGGAAGCCCCTCTCTTTTCCTTCGCTCACCCTCAGTTCTGTGTTTGAAGGCAATTATAGGTGATGTCTGATAACTAGGCTGTTCGTAGTGAAGGTCAGAATTGGAGTAGGGAACTGGGGTACGGTTGTATAAGTGGGGGGGTTGTGGTACATGCTGTACAGTCGCATGACATTGTGCCATTCTTCTTTCAGCTGTTCATTCTCGTCAGCTGCGTGGAGTCCCAGACGTTCCCTCGTTGGGCGTTGTCCCCACAGACACAGAAGTACATGTGGAAAAAGTGGTTTTAGAAAGGTCTCCCGTGGGACCCTCTCACGAGCCCCTTCAGCTGGACCTGTCCCACCAGGAACTACATCTGGAGCAGACCCTTCAGGGTGCACAGAACGACACCCCCGAAATCCAGGACGTGGGAACTGCGGAGTCTAAACCTTCTATCAACAGTAATTCCTCCTCTGACCTTGATCCAAAGAAGCTGCCTGCGGCCAAGGGCAGCTGGACCCTGTACCCACTCACTTCTCCGACCCACCGGAAGCATTGCCTGTCATACAGGACAAGGGGGTGTGGCTGGAGAAGGGGCGCAGCGTCATCATTAGTCCGCTCCATTCCGATGAGATGTAAATGCCTGCCAGGGTCCAGGCCTCATCCCTTAGGCCGGCGTCACACTAAGGAGGAATACGGACGAGTGAGAGGCATGAAAACCACGCATTACACACGGACCCATATTTCTCTATGGGGCAGCTCTGAGCATGCGTATTTTTCTCGGGCCTATCTTATGGTGCGAGACACCCGCAGCATGCTGCGATTGTACGCGTATTACGCCCGTTGTACTCCAATGAAAGTCTATGGGTGCGAGAAAACAACGGATTACACACGGACCAGACGTGTGACCTGCGAGAAATACGCAAGATGATTTCAATGAGTTTCAGGCCTAAAAACCGTTAAATGTCCATTTTGCAAGACCGCGAGAAAAAAACGCTGTACAGATTGCATACGTTCCCAAAATACGCAGCCGCACCCTGACAACGGATGAAATACGGATTGTTATGCCGGCAACATTTTGGCGTATTACGCTCGTACAATACGGTCCGTACTTTTGTACGGTGAGTGTGACGCCGGCCTTACTGTGGTGATTTCTCTCTCCTGCTGAGCCCAGAGGTGCGGGGACCCCTCATCGTGTATGGGCAGAAGCACTGTCTGGAAATTGTCTGAGGGACGCATTATGATTTGTATTGCACTGAGATTTGTATATATTTATGTTCTGTCATGTAATAAAGCGGAGCTATGTCATTAGAAATCACCCAAATGTCTCATTCTATAGAAAACCCATCTCTTCAGTTTCATCCTTCACCCGATAGAGTTATAGAGGGGTTCAGGAGGAAACACGAGACCGGGGAAATGACGGCTGTGATTCCCGGTTGTCTATGGAGGGATTTACCTTCCTTTTCTCACTGAACCTTATTTTCACAACTGGATTAGTACAAAATAAACCATCAAGGACCTGGTTAGAAGATGAGCGGCACCACACATCCTGTGTGCGCTTGTAGAGCATGTACCAACGGCTGCAGCCACACAGGGAAATCCAACATTATCTCGCACTACACATCGTGACAGCAGCTGCGTATGTGGGATGTAGTCACATCCATGATGAAAGGTGGAGTGCTGCGTACAGCAGGAAGTACAGGAGAGCTGGATCCCCAACCTCATACCGCAGAAAGCGTAGATCCACAGCCTGATCCTCGTACCACAGAAAGCGTAGATCTACAGCCTGATCCTCGTACCGCAGAAAGCGCAGGAGACCCACAGCCTGATCCTCGTACCACAGCAAGCGTAGGAGACCCACAGCCTGATCCTCGTACCGCAGAAAGCGTAGAAAATCCACAGCCTGATCCTCGTACCGCAGAAAGCGTAGATCCACAGCCTGATCCTCCTACCACAGAAAGCGTAGATCCACAGCCTGATCCTCGTACCGCAGAAAGCGTAGAAAATCCACAGCCTGATCCTCGTACCGCAGAAAGCGTAGGAGACCCACAGCCTGATCCTCGTACCACAGAAAGCGTAGGAGACCCACAGCCTGATCCTCGTACCGCAGAAAGCGTAGAAAATCCACAGCCTGATCCTCGTACCGCAGAAAGCGTAGATCCACAGCCTGATCCTCGTACCGCAGAAAGCGTAGGAGACCCACAGCCTGATCCTCGTACCGCAGAAAGCGTAGAAAATCCACAGCCTGATCCTCGTACCGCAGAAAGCGTAGATCCACAGCCTGATCCTCCTACCACAGAAAACGTAGATCCACAGCCTGATCCTCGTACCGCAGAAAGCGTAGAAAATCCACAGCCTGATCCTCGTACCGCAGAAAGCGTAGGAGACCCACAGCCTGATCCTCGTACCACAGAAAGCGTAGGAGACCCACAGCCTGATCCTCGTACCGCAGAAAGCGTAGAAAATCCACAGCCTGATCCTCGTACCGCAGAAAGCGTAGATCCACAGCCTGATCCTCCTACCACAGAAAGCGTAGATCCACAGCCTGATCCTCGTACCGCAGAAAGCGTAGAAAATTCACAGCCTGATCCTCGTACCGCAGAAAGCGTAGGAGACCCACAGCCTGATCCTCGTACCACAGAAAGCGTGGGAGACCCACAGCCTGATCCTCGTACCACAGAAAGCGTAGAAAATCCACAGCCTGATCCTCGTACTGCAGAAAGCATAGATCCACAGCCTGATCCTCGTACCGCAGAAAGCGTAGAAAATCCACAGCCTGATCCTCGTACCGCAGAAAGCGTAGAAAATCCACAGCCTGATCCTCGTACCGCAGAAAGCGTAGAAAATCCACAGCCTGATCCTCGTACCGCAGAAAGCGTAGAAAATCCACAGCCTGATCCTCGTACCGCAGAAAGCGTAGGAGACCCACAGCCTGATCCTCGTACCACAGAAAGCGTAGGAGACTCACAGCCTGATCCTCGTACCACAGAAAGCGTAGAAAATCCACAGCCTGATCCTCGTACCGCAGAAAGCGTAGAAAATCCACAGCCTGATCCTCGTACCGCAGAAAGCGTAGATCCACAGCCTGATACTCGTACCACAGAAAGCGTAGAAAATCCACAGCCTGATCCTCGTACCGCAGAAAGCATAGAAAATCCACAGCCTGATCCTCGTACTGCAGAAAGCGTAGAAGATCCACAGCCTGATCCTCGTACCGCAGAAAGCGTAGGAGACCCACAGCCTGATCCTCGTACCGCAGAAAGCGTAGGAGACCCACAGCCTGATCCTCGTACCGCAGAAAGCGTAGGAGACCCACAGCCTGATCCTCGTACCGCAGAAAGCGTAGATCTACAGCCTGATCCTCGTACCACAGAAAGCGTAGATCTACAGCCTGATCCTCGTACCGCAGAAAGTGTAGGAGACCCACAGCCTGATCCTCGTACCACAGAAAGCGTAGATCTACAGCCTGATCCTTGTACTGCAGAAAGCGCAGGAGACCCACAGCCTGATCCTCGTACCACAGAAAGCGCAGGAGACCCACAGCCTGATCCTCGTACCGCAGAAAGTGCAGGAGACCCACAGCCTGATCCTCGTACTGCAGAAAGCGCAGGAGACCCACAGACTGATCCTCGTACTGCAGAAAGCGCAGGAGACCCACAGCCTGATCCTCGTACTGCAGAAAGCGCAGGAGACCCACAGCCTGATCCTCGTACTGCAGAAAGCGTAGGAGACCCACAGGCTGATCCTCGTGCTGCAGAATGCGTAGGAGACCCACAGCCTGATCCTCGTACTGCAGAAAGCGTAGGAGACCCACAGGCTGATCCTCGTACTGCAGAAAGCATATGAGACCCACAGCCTGATCCTCGTACTGCAGAAAGCGTAGGAGATCCCACAGCCTGATCCTCGTACTGAAGAAAGCGTAGGAGACCCACAGGCTGATTCTCGTACTGCAGAAAGCGTAGGAGATCCACAGCCTGATCCTCGTACAGCAGAAAGCGTAGGAGATCCACAGCCTGATCCTCGTACTGCAGAAAGCGTAGAAGACCCACAGGCTGATCCTCGTACTGCAGAAAGCGTAGGAGATCCACAGCCTGATCCTCGTACAGCAGAAAGCGTAGGAGATCCACAGCCTGATCCTCGTATTGCAGAAAGCGCAGGAGACCCACAGCCTGATCCTCGTACTGCAGAAAGCATATGAGACCCACAGCCTGATCCTCGTACTGCAGAAAGCATATGAGACCCACAGCCTGATCCTCGTACTGCAGAAAGCATAGGAGACCCACAGCCTGATCCTCGTACTGCAGAAAGCGTAGGAGACCCACAGCCTGATCCTCGTACTGCTGAAAGCGTAGGAGACCTACAGCCTAATCCCGTACTGCAGAAAGCGTAAGAGACCTACAGCCTAATCCTCGTACTGCAGAAAGCGTAGGAGACCTACAGCCTGATCCTCGTACTGCAGAAAGCGTAGGAGACCCGCAGCCTGATCCTCGTACTGCAGAAAGCGTAGGAGACCTACAGCCTAATCCCGTACTGCAGAAAGCGTAAGAGACCTACAGCCTAATCCTCGTACTGCAGAAAGCGTAGGAGACCTACAGCCTGATCCTCGTACTGCAGAAAGCGTAGGAGACCCGCAGCCTGATCCTCGTACTGCAGAAAGCGTAGGAGACCCGCAGCCTGATCCTCGTACTGCAGAAAGCGTAGGAGACCTACAGCCTAATCCCGTACTGCAGAAAGCGTAAGAGACCTACAGCCTGATCCTCGTACTGCAGAAAGCGTAAGAGACCTACAGCCTGATCCCGTACTGCAGAAAGCGTAAGAGACCTACAGCCTAATCCTCGTACTGCAGAAAGCGTAGGAGATCCACAGCCTAATCCTCGTACTGCAGAAAGCGTAGGAGACCCACAGCCTGATCCTCGTACTGCAGAAAGCGTAGGAGACCCACAGCCTGATCCTCGTACTGCAGAAAGCGTAGAGACCCACAGCCTGATCCTCGTACTGCAGAAAGCGTAGGAGACCCACAGCCTGATCCTCGTACTGCAGAAAGCGTAGGAGACCACAGCCTGATCCTCGTACTGCAGAAAGCTAGGAGACCCACAGCCTAATCCTCGTACTGCAGAAAGCGTAGGAGACCCACAGCCTGATCCTCGTACTGCAGAAAGCGTAGGAGATCCACAGCCTGATCCTCGTACCGCAGAAAGCGTAGGAGACCCAAAGCTGATCCTTGTACTGCAGAAAGCGTAGGAGACCCACAGCCTGATCCTCGTACTGCAGAAAGCGTAGGAGACCACAGCCTAATCCTCGTACTGCAGAAAGCGTAGGAGACCCACAGCCTGATCCTCGTACTGCAGAAAGCGTAGGAGACCCACAGCCTGATCCTCGTACCACAGAAAGCGTAGAAAATCCACAGCCTGATCCTCGTACCGCAGAAAGCGTAGAAAATCCACAGCCTGATCCTCGTACCGCAGAAAGCGTAGATCCACAGCCTGATACTCGTACCACAGAAAGCGTAGAAAATCCACAGCCTGATCCTCGTACCGCAGAAAGCTAGAAAATCCACAGCCTGATCCTCGTACGCAGAAAGCGTAGAAGATCCACAGCCTGATCCTCGTACCGCAGAAAGCGTAGGAGACCCACAGCCTGATCCTCGTACCGCAGAAAGCGTAGAGACCCACAGCCTGATCCTCGTACCGCAGAAAGCGTAGGAGACCCACAGCCTGATCCTCGTACCGCAGAAAGCGTAGAGATCTACAGCCTGATCCTCGTACCACAGAAAGCGTAGATCTACAGCCTGATCCTCGTACCGCAGAAAGGTAGGAGACCCACAGCCTGATCCTCGTACCACAGAAAGCGTAGATCTACAGCCTGATCCTTGTACGCAGAAAGCGGAGATCCACAGCCTGATCCTCGTACCACAGAAAGCGCAGGAGACCCACAGCCTGATCCTCGTACCGCAGAAAGTGCAGGAGACCCACAGCCTGATCCTCGTACTGCAGAAAGCGCAGGAGACCCACAGCTGATCCTCGTACTGCAGAAAGCGCAGGAGACCCACAGCCTGATCCTCGTACTGCAGAAAGCGCAGGAGACCCACAGCCTGATCCTCGTACTGCAGAAAGCGAGGAGACCCACAGGCTGATCCTCGTACTGCAGAAATGCGTAGGAGACCCACAGCCTGATCCTCGTACTGCAGAAAGCGTAGGAGACCCACAGCTGATCCTCGTACTGCAGAAAGCTATGGAGACCCACAGCCTGATCCTCGTACTGCAGAAAGCGTAGGAGATCCCACAGCCTGATCCTCGTACTGCAGAAAGCGTAGGAGACCCACAGGCTGATTCTCGTACTGCAGAAAGCGTAGGAGATCCACAGCCTGATCCTCGTACTGCAGAAAGCGTAGGAGATCCACAGCCTGATCCTCGTACTGCAGAAAGCGTAGAAGACCCACAGGCTGATCCTCGTACTGCAGAAAGCGTAGGAGATCCACAGCCTGATCCTCGTACAGCAGAAAGCGTAGGAGATCCACAGCCTGATCCTCGTATTGCAGAAAGCGTAGGAGACCCACAGCCTGATCCTCGTACTGCAGAAAGCATAGAGACCCACAGCCTGATCCTCGTACTGCAGAAAGCATATGAGACCCACAGCCTGATCCTCGTACTGCAGAAAGCATAGGAGACCCACAGCCTGATCCTCGTACTGCAGAAAGGTAGAGACCCACAGCCTGATCCTCGTACTGCGAAAGCGTAGGAGACCACAGCCTGAATCCCGTACTGCAGAAAGCGAAAGAGACCTACAGCCTAATCCTCGTACTGCAGAAAGCGTAGGAGACCTACAGCCTGATCCTCGTACTGCAGAAAGCGTAGGAGACCCCAGCCTGATCCTCGTACTGCAGAAAGCGTAGGAGACCTACAGCCTAATCCCGTACTGCAGAAAGCGTAAGAGACCTACAGCCTAATCCTCGTACTGCAGAAAGCGTAGGAGACCTACAGCCTGATCCTCGTACTGCAGAAAGCGTAGGAGACCTCAGCCTGATCCTCGTACTGCAGAAAGCGTAGGAGACCCGCAGCCTGATCCTCGTACTGCAGAAAGCGTAGGAGACCCCAGCCTGATCCTCGTACTGCAGAAAGCGTAGAGACCTACAGCCTGATCCTCGTACTGCAGAAAGCGTAAGAGACCTACAGCCTAGAGATCCACAGCTCCGTACTGCAGAAAGCGTAAGAGACCTACAGCCTAATCCTCGTACTGCAGAAAGCGTAGGAGATCCACAGCCTAATCCTCGTACTGCAGAAAGCGTAGGAGAACCCACAGCCTGATCCTCGTACTGCAGAAAGCGTAGGAGACCCACAGCCTGATCCTCGTACTGCAGAAAGCGTAGGAGACCCACAGCCTGATCCTCGTACTGCAGAAAGCGTAGGAGACCCACAGCCTGATCCTCGTACTGCAGAAAGCGTAGGAGACCCACAGCCTGATCCTCGTACTGCAGAAAGCATAGGAGACCCACAGCCTAATCCTCGTACTGCAGAAAGCGTAGGAGACCCACAGCCTGATCCTCGTACTGCAGAAAGCGTAGGAGATCCACAGCCTGATCCTCGTACCGCAGAAAGCGTAGGAGACCCAAAGGCTGATCCTTGTACTGCAGAAAGCGTAGGAGACCCACAGCCTGATCCTCGTACTGCAGAAAGCGTAGGAGACCTACAGCCTAATCCTCGTACTGCAGAAAGCGTAGGAGACCCACAGCCTGATCCTCGTACTGCAGAAAGCGTAGGAGACCCACAGCCTGATCCTCGTACTGCAGAAAGCGTAGGAGATCCACATCCTGATCCTTGTACTGCAGAAAGCGTAGGAGACCTACAGCCTGATCCTCGTACTGCAGAAAGCGTAGGAGATCCACAGCCTGATCCTCGTACTGCAGAAAGCGTAGGAGACCCACAGGCTGATCCTTGTACTGCAGAAAGCGTAGGAGACCCACCGCCTGATCCTCGTACCGCAGAAAGCGCAGGAGATCCACAACCTGATCCTAGTACGGCAGAAAGCGTAGGAGACCTACAGTCTGATTCTCGTACCGCAGAAAGCGTAGGAGACCCACAGCCTGATCCTCGTACTGCAGAAAGCATAGGAGATCCGCAGCCTGATCCTCGTACTGCAGAAAGCGTGGGAGATCCGCAGCCTGATCCTCGTACCGCTGAAAGCGTAGAAGATCCGCAGCCTGATTCTTGTACCACAGAAAGCGTAGGAGATCCGCAGCATGATCCTCGTACCGCAGAAAGCATAGGAGACCACAGCCTGATCCTCGTACTGCAGAAAGTGTAGGAGACCCACAGCCTGATCCTCGTACCGCAGAAAGCATAGGAGACCACAGCCTGATCCTCGTACTGCAGAAAGCGTAGGAGACCCACAGCCTGATCCTCGTACCGCAGAAAGCATAGGAGACCCACAGCCTGATCCTTGTACCGCAGAAAGTGCAGGAGATCCACAGCCTGATCCTCGTACCGCTGAAAGCGTAGAAGACCCGCAGACTGATTCTTGTACCACAGAAAGCGTAGGAGACCCACAGCCTGATCCTCGTACTGCAGAAAGCATAGGAGATCCGCAGCCTGATCCTCGTACTGCAGAAAGCATGGGAGATCCGCAGCCTGATCCTCATACCGCTGAAAGCGTAGAAGACCCACAGCCTGATTCTTGTACCACAGAAAGCGTAGGAGATCCGCAGCATGATAGAATAAAGTTGCCTAATCATTTACACCGCACGAGTAATGGTGTAAAAAAGAAATAAAATCATTTCTTCACATGTTCTCTGCGCTGAGCGCTTACATTGGGGTTTCCGTGTAAATCTCTGAAATACGGGATTCAGACAGAACCCCCAGCAGAAGATTCCCTATAGTGAGGTAGATGGAGGCACTGTGGACGCCATAGGAAATGTGATTCGGCGGCGTCTGTCTTTTTAGGATTGCATAAAAGCACCGTCGGCCACAGTTTTGTGCCCTTCTGAAAAGTCTTAAAAGAGCACCGCTGAACAGAGGCCAGATGGAGTCCAGAGTAACTCTGCTGCCTCATTATAGTGAATGGATCCATCAGGGGATTCATCTGTCACGTCACTTGGAGATTTAGATGGAAACCCGATGTAAGTGCTCAGCGTAGAGCGCAGGATAAATGTGATCATAAATATTATGTAAAATGTTCCCAATAAAAGCTTCAACTCAATCCACAAAAAAACCCTCATTCAGGCCTGTCATCTGTTAACCGAAATATAGGGGGTTTCCACGTTACTAGTAGCCCAAAGGCTCTGGAAAAGCGAAATGGCTCCTCAGCCACCAAAAAAAAATTCAGCAAATTCTCAGCTCCCAAATCCAAATGCCTCCTCCCTTCTGAGCCCCAGTGTGCCTAAACCACATTTAGCGCCCACATGTTTCGTATTTCTGAAGCGATGAGAGCCCACCTAATTTACGGGTGCGTGTCTCCAGAAGCTGGAGCTGGGCATAATGTACTGGTGACCACAACGTACTGGTCACTACAACGGCAGTTTGCAATTTTCCCTCGGCAACATCCACTGCTGCTTGTTTCTGGAAAACACCTATGGAGTCAAAATCGTCACTACATCTGTAGATAAATTCCCAAAGGGATATAATTTCCAAAATAGGATCCCTTATGGGGGAGATTCTGCTTTTTCTAGCACTTAGGAGCTCTTTTTATGGAAACCACAAACTATTCTAGGAAAATCTGCGCTTCATGAGGCAAATAGTGCTCCGTTCCTCCCGAGTCTCTCCGTATGGCTAAGTAGTACTGTACAGCCACATATGGGGTATTGCCACGTTCAGTAGAAGTTGTGGGACAATTTTGGAGCCATTTTTACCCATTTTCCAGTATGAAAATTTAAAACTTTGGGGTAACATAATCTTGGTGGTAAAATGTAAATTATTTTATCTTCATTATTCAATGTTATAAAACTTTGTTACACATCTGTGGTGTCAATATAGTCCCCCCAAAGTCCCTAAAAAAATGGTTTTGCAAATTTTGTTGTAAAAATGAGTAATCGCTGGTCAACTTTTAACCCTTATAACTTCCTAACAAAAAAATTTTCAAAAATTGTGCTGATGTAAAGTTGACATATAGGAAATTTTATTTATTAACTTTTTTTGTGTGACATATCTCTGTGATTTAAGGGCATAAAATTAAAATTAGAAAATTGTGAAATTTTCAACATTTTCGCCAAACTTCCCTTTTTTTTCACAAATAAACGCAAGTCATATCAAAGAAATTTTACCACTAACATGAAGTACAATATGTCATGAGAAAACATTCTCAGAATCAGTGGGATCCATTGAAGTTTTCCAGAGTTATGACTTCATACAGTGACAGTGGTCAGAATTGTAAAAATTGGCCTGGTCAGGAAGGCGAAAACAGGCTTCAGGGTGAAGGGGGTAAAATGTGGTGCCCAGAACTGGACACAGTATTACAGATGAGGCCTGACCAAGGAGGAGTAGAGGGGGATAATTACTTCACATGATCTGGACTCTATACTTCTCTTAATACATCCAGTTTGTCTTTTTTGCTGCTGCATTACACTGTTGACTCATGTGAAGTCTTTTTCAGATGTGCTGTTACTTTGTTCTATTCCTCCCAGATGTAATTTTCGGTTTTCTAGCCCAGATGTAGAATCTTGGATTTCTCCTATTAAATACCATTCTATTAGTTGCTGCCCATTCTTAAAGCTTATCTAGATCAGGGTCCCCAACTCCAGGCCTCGAGGCCCGCCAACAGTGCAGATTTTCAGGATTTCCTTAGTATTGCTCTGGGGTTGGAATCATCACTTGTGCAGATGATCACATTACCACCTGTGCAATACTAAGGAAGTCCTGAAACCCTGCACTGTTGGCAGCCCTCAAGGCCTGGAGTTGGAGACCCCTGATCTAGATCCTTCTGAATCCTTTCTCTGTCTTCTCTAGTGTTCGCTATCCCTCCTAGCTTTACATCGTCTGCAAATTTAATTAGTTTACCTTCAGTTCCCTTATCTAGATCATTTATAAAAATGTTGAACAACATCGGGGCCAGGACAGAGCCTTGTGCTACCCTACTTGAAACACTCTTCCAATTGGATGTGCAACCATTTACCACCCTTTGATTACGATCACTGAGCCAGTTATGAATCCACCTAACTGTAGTCTTGTGAATCCCACACTTGATCATTTTTTTTCACTAAGGATAGTATGAGATACTTTATCAAATGCTTTGCTGAAGTTGAGATATACTATATCTACCGCATTTCCCTGCTCACCCAGTGATTCCATCATAGAAGGAAATAGATCAGTCTGGCATGACTTGTTTGCTGGCTCTGGTTTATGACTGTATTCTTATCCAAGGTCTTACATACATGCTGTTTAATAATTTGTTCAAAGATCTTTCCAGGTATAGAAGTAAGGCTCACCGGCCTGTAATTTTTTTCTTTTGAAGATATGGACATTTGCCCTTCTCCAATCATCTGTTGTCCAGGATTTTTCAAAGATTCTGGCTAGTGGTTCTTCAATTGCCTCTGCTAACTCTTTCAGTATCCTAGGTTGTAATTCACTTGCACCCGGAAATGTAAAATAATTTAAATTAGCTACAGTAGTGTTCAAAAACATGAGGTAATCACAAAATATTTCTACTAGTTCTTTTTTCCATCATTGGAAACATTGCTCTCTGTTTTCTAATTGAAAACGTGAAGAGAATTGTCGATAATTAAACTGATTACAGAAAATAACAAAAAATTAACATTGGTCTGTTAAAAAAAACAGCAGTGTCTGCATTTGTCTTTACAAACTCACAATATGTGCTAATATTTAGTTGTTACCTACAGTTTTTTAGAACTGCTTCACATCTATGTTGTGTAGAGTCAACCAACATCTGGCTCCTTTCACCTGTTATTCCAGCCCAGGATGCTTGGACTACATCCCACAATTTATTGGCTTTCCTTCAGAAACGGCATTTTTAATGTCACAACCACAATTGTTATATAGGATTAAGGTCCGGGGAGTCGACTGGCCACTACATAACCTCAATTTTGTTAGACTAGAACCAAGATTTTGCTGGTTTACTGGTGTGTTTAAGGTCGTTGTCTTGTTGAAACACCCATTTCAAAGGCAACATGACCTCTTCAAGTATTTTAATATATGTAAACTGGTCCATGATCCCTGGTGTGCGGTAAATAGGTCCGGCATCATAGTAAGAGAAACATGCACCACCATAATTCACTGTCTTCAGAGGGTACTGTGGCCAGAATGCAGAGTGTGAGGGTCTGGCAAACTGTCTTTGGCCCTTAGCCCAAAAAAGAACAATTTTGCTTTCATCAGTCCACAAAATGTTTCTCCATTTCTGTTTAGGGTAGTTGATGTATTCTTTATCACATTGTATCTGCTTCAGTACATGTCTTTTTTTTAACAGTGGGACTTTGCGGGGACTTCTAGCTAAGATATTAGCTTCACACAGGCGTCTTCTAACTGTCATAGTCCTCACAGGTGACTTGAGACTGTCTTTGATCATCCTGGAGCTGATCACTGGTGGGGCCTTTGCCATTCTGGCTGTTCTTCCATCCATTTGAATGGTAGTCTTCCATTTTCTTCCACATCTCTCTGGTTTGGTTTCCATTTTAACACTAGGACTACTGGACTCGTGACCCCGCCTAGAACTACTGAAAGGAGTCATTTTGACTCCTTGCTTGTTTTCGTTTATTTTTAGAGTTTCATTTGTGGTTATTTATTAATAATTATATTTTTTGTAATGTATTATTATTGTGAGATCCAACAGTAATGCTTTTGATTGTTTTTTTCTGCTTTTCTTATTTTTCTACAGAAAATAACAATAATTATAATAGACGTTTTTCAAACATTTTTTTTTATTCAAGTGCACACATATAAACAACTGAAGAACAAAAAGCAGAGAAAATGTAGGTGGAGGAGCATAAAAATGAAAATATGGCGCAGAATTCACCTTCTAAACATTTGGTGTTTCGCATTTTAGGCATTGCCTTTGATTTATGGCAGTACATTGCCCACACAAAGACTTACCACAAGTCTTACAATTGCCGACAGATCTATTTTTCTTGCACTTTTCTTTGATCTGGCAAAATTTTGTTTGAACCATCACTTCTGAGCATGTAGAAACTTGGGACGTGGAACCCTTTTCCCTATCTGTGACATAAGGACCACTCAACTCTCTCACAAGCGTTTGCAAAAATGCCTTGCGTGATATTTTTTGGTGGGTTATCTCATTGAATATTATCCATGCATTTATACCCGCAAAGTCTAAGGCATTTTCAAATGCATGAACAGGCCATCTCCTTGTGCATGTTCGTGTGGTATATTTTCGTGCCATCTGATCCACTACATCTACTCCATATTTTGTTTCATTGTAAAACTTTACCGTTTCTGGAGTTTTTTTTAGCGGAATCAGACGCAACAACAACATCTGGATGGACGGAACTCAAAATGACAACATTTTTGTTGGGCTTTCCTTGATATACTGTAAGTGTAAAATTGTCTTCATTTCTAAACACTTTAGTGTTGTACAATTCCTCTTTCATGGATTTTATTTCTTTAGGCACTTCTCGCCTTATCTTCTTCAGTGTTCCCACGATGGTTGTTCCTTTGCTTTTTAGCTGTTTAGCTAATTTTACTGAAGTAAAATAATTATCGGTTGTAACATTGCGACCTTTTTTCAACAACGGGTCCAATAACTTCATTACCACATGGTCAGCTAAACTGTCCTCAGCACGGCGTGTGTCATCTTTGCCTAGATAAGGGAAGCCATTTGCCAGATATTTACTCTCCTTATCAACAGCTAGCCAATATTTGTGGCCATATTTATCTGGTTTGGAAGGCATGTACTGCGTGAATGGACACCTAGTTTTGCTTGGGAAAAGTTGCTCATCCACCGTTATGTATGGGCCAGGTTTGTAACACGCAATACAATTTTCAATAAACCTGTCCCACACAGTAGAAAATAGAGCAAACTTGTCCGTTTGCAGTCTCTCCGATCGAGTAGATTTCTCATCAAATCTGAGAAACCTCATAATTTCAACAAAGCGGTCCCTAGACATTGTCGCTTTGCAAAACGGTATTCCCCAGTCATTACACCAAATACTGCTAATCGAGTGACGGTTCGTGGCAGATATTCCACGAGCATAGAATATCGCAATGAATGCATCTAGCTCCTCATCAGATAGAGTAAACTGTAAATTATTGTTCCTGCATGCTTCTGCAAGCGTACAGTTCTTTATATGTGTCAATATATATGAATCAAAAATAAACGCCATGCGCTCAAAGGACTATGGATAATGATATTTCTTCTGGCGTATCCTGTAGGGCCAGGTGCTTCTCGAAGAATATTTTGGCTGTCACGCCTACCAGGCAAGTGTTCTCCAATTTCAACAGGTTTCCATTGAATACCATCCGCTGAAACTAGTATTCCTTCAGATTCGCCTTCTCTGGTGTTTGTTGTTGCATTACCTTCGCCGCCATCGTTATCTGTTGTTCTTTCATTTCTGGGACGTTTTGCTGATTTTTTCTGTCCACGACCAGGAGGATGGTCACGAGGCAACATAACTGCATGAGCCCGATCCCCAGTTGATGTGCTTGGAATATCTGGAAAAAAGTTGATGAATATTTAGAATTTTTGTTTTGTAAGGGTCCGTGCACACTGGCTGGATTAGCGGCGGAATATCCGACCGGATATTCTCACCACAATCCGGCCCGTTCCTGCCCGCTCAGGTACAGAGCGGAGTTTCATACCTGAACCTCCGCTCCGAACCCCGGGCTGGAGCCGCTGTCTGGGACGGAGCCGTGCTCGCGCGTAAGCAAGCGCTGCTCTGTCCCTGACAGCGGCTCCAGCCCGGGTTCGGAGCGGAGCTTCAGGCATGAGCGGGCAGGTACGGCCTGTATTGCGGCAAGAATATCCAGATGGCTATTCAGCCAGAATTCTGCTAGTGTGCACAGGCCCTAACTCAGTGTGTGGAAGAACAAATAAATACACATAACTACTTACCTTCTGGATTTGTTCCTTCTGAGTCTTCAGATTCACTTGATATGTTCTGAGGAATGAAATCTTCATCACTGTCAGAATCAAATACATGTTCCTGCAATTCGGATTCCGATTCATCCTCCGGTATGGATTGCAAAGTAGCCAGAATATCCTGAGGCTTTATCAAACGTCTTCTCTCCATATTCCTCACAAATTCCATAATTCTATATAGTTCCCTGCTGAAAAATAGAAATGAAATGAAAACTAAAAGAAATAATAACTGTTCTGCCACCTTCAAAAGTAGGGGGGCTGAATCAGTTGACAGACAGCTAAACTATTTCATAACAATTCATACCTGTATGAGTCTTCAGAGCTCGTATGTCTGCGTCTGTTCTCTTTGTCTCTTCAGCTGAACTGAAAGTAAAGTTACTATCCAGAATACTGTCTCCTGCTAGGACCTTAGAAAAACACCACCCTTCATTAGCATAAGATAAGAGCCTAGAGTAAACAAGCTATTTTGTTCAGCATTACACAGTAATACAAGCAGGTAAAACACAAGGAAAATGTGAAAAGTTGACATGTAAATTGAACTACATCTATATGAACATCAGGGTAAATAAGACAGAGTGAAAAAATTATGCACAAAACTTTATAGCAACATTTAGTGACAAAAGGACCTCAAAATATAGTAGGGAGTCAAAATGACTCCCTTCAGTAGTTCTTGGTAAATTTTGAAAAAAAACCGCAAATTTTTCACCAAAATTATTTATTCTCACAAAATCTTTTTTCACATCATATTTGAGGAAAAGTCACCGAGTTTCAAGCCGGAATTCTGAAAAATGTAGTCACAGAAGAGAAATAAAAAACGAAAGGAGTCAAAATGACTCCATCAGTAGTTCTAGTGTTAAAGCATTAGAGATCATTTTAGCTGAACAGCCGATCATTGTCTGCACTTCTTTATAAATTTTACTCTCTCCAATCAACTTTTTAATCAAACCATGCTGTTTTTCTGAACAATGTCTTGAACTACCCATATCCTGGCTTCACCCTTAAATAAGAGCCACCTGATTCACACCCGTTTCTTCACAGAATGATTGACGTCACGAATTGAACCCTACACTGCTATTATTTTGAACACCCCCCTTTCAATTAGCTATTCTAATACCCAGACTCAAAAACCTGCAGATCATGAATGCGGAGTCTGGTGGTTTTCTTAGAATCTACTGCAACAGCTGGTAAATTGTTTGACGTGTGGTGATATAATTTATACCAAAAACAGTCATTAATCTGGTTAGTCATATTGGATTGCTATTATTTTGAACACTACTGTAAGTGTTTCCTCAGCATCTCTCTGTTTATGGATAGTGTGGACCTTTTATTCCTTTGATGGCCCCGTGACGATCAGCTGATGTTACGTTTCTTAGAGAACACAGATTCAAAATAGAATTTTAAAAGCTCGGCTTCTCAACATCATTTTTGACCACTTCACCCTTTTCGTCGTTGTAAAAATCCTATAGTACCTTTGATTTTCTTTTGCTTTTGACATACCCCCAAAATCCTTTTTTACTGCTTTTGGTCACCCTTGCAAGCCTCACTTCATTACTGGCTTTAGCTCTTCTAACTCTTGCCCTACATTCCCTGCAGACAGCATTATATTCTTCTTTAGATATTCCCCCTCTTTCCATTTGTTTTTTTTTTTTCCATTTTAACAAGTGATAAGTTCTGTGTTCATCCATCCTGGTCTCTTTAAATGCTTCCAATTCTTCCTTCTTTTCAAGATTGTTGCCGATTGTGCTGTGAGAATTTCATTTAGTAAAATCTCCCATCTTTCTTGGACCTTTCAGTCCTTTAGAACATCTGGCTATTGGACCTTTCCAACTCTCTTCCTGAGTCCATTAAAATGTGCTTTTCTGAAGTCCAACCTTAAAGTCTGAGTCCTCGCTGGTTTTCCTCTTCTTGTAATCTAAAATCTGAGGATAGCATGATCGCTGCCCCCCTAAATTCACAGCCACCTTTGCTTCCTCAACCATTTCCTCCCTGTTGGTAAGAATTAGGTTCAAGATGGCAGAGCTTCTTGTTCTCTCTTCTACTTTTTGAAATATAAAGTCTTCAGCAAGAGAAGATAAGAATTTTCTGGACCCATTACTTTTTCCTGAGAGATTCCCAACAAATATCTGAAGAGTTAAAATCTCCTATGATCGCTGTCGAACTTTTTGAGAACAGAGACATCTTCTGTAAAAAGAGTTCATCCATATCTTCAGTCTGTCCAGGTGGCCTATAGTAAACATCTACAATAGTTTTCTTTCTGTTCTTCTCTCCTTGTATTCTTACCCAAACAGTTTTTTCAGAGCTACCAGTCTCTGAAGCTTGGATCTCTGTGGAGATTTACATTTTCCTAACATAAAATGCAACACCTCCTCCCCTCTTGTTAAACCTTTTTCTAGTAATTAAGTTGTAGCCTTCAAAGTTTGTATTCCAATCATGTGTATCATCCCACCAAGTGTCAGTGATACCTATGACATCATATCTCTCTTCCTGTGTTAGCAGCTCCAGTGTCAGTGATACCTATGACATCATATCTCTCTTCCTGTGTAAGCAGCTCCAGTTTCCTTGTTTGTTTTCCATGCTCTGTACATTTGAAGAGACACATTTTAGTATGTAGTCGGATTCTCTTGCTCCTCTATTTTCATTCAGAATTTGTTGTTTTTGTTCTTTATTTCCACTTCTAATTGCAGGTTCTCAAAAGAATTCATTAGCTGCATACATTTTGTTGGCCATATATTTTGCATTGCGTATTGCTCTAGTTTAAAGCTCTTCTGATGAGTGTAGCAAGTCATGTACAAAATATGGAGTTTTCCTGTTTTTGTAAGATGCAGCTCATCTCTAGCAAAGAGTCCATCATACAGGTAATTCACTCCATGGTTGCTCATGGCACCATTGTTGTACCCAGTAGTTTACCTGCACAATCCTGTTCAATCTCTTTGGTTCATGTCCATCCACTGGGAGGATGGATGAGAAGACGACCTGCTCTCCCAGTTCCTTCACTTTATGGTTTAGGCCTTCAAAGTCTCTGCATATAGTCCCCAGGTCCTTTTTTGCTGTTTCATTTGTTCCTATGTGTATTAGCAGACATCGGTGGTCGTCAGCACTACTGAAGAGTCTTGATACCCTATCAGACACATCTTTGATTTGGACACCTGGAAGACAGTACACTTCTCATAAAGTAATGTCCGGTCGGCAGATGGCAACTTCTCTTCCTCGCTGTAGGGAATCTCCATGATCACCACTCTAATCTTAAATAAATAATCTTTATTTTTATATAGCGCTAAAGTATTCCGCAGCGCTTTACAGTTTGCACACATTATCATCGCTGTCCCCGATGGGGATCACAATCTAGATTCCCTATCTGTATGTTTTTGGAATGTGGGAGGAAACCGGAGAACCCGGAGGAAACCCACACAAACACGGGGAGAACATACAAACTCCTTGCAGATGTTGTCCTTGGTGGGATGCGAACCCAGGACTCCAGCACTGCAAGGCTGTAGTGCTAACCACTGAGCCACCGTGCTGCCCACTCTCTCTTTTTCTTCTTCACCACAGAGCTTCTTTTTCTCCCTTCAAGAGTCTTCTGATTTTTTACTGGAGTGTTCCTTGTGGGCAAAGCATTTCTTTGATGCGCATCTTCTTAGCTGTCCTGGGTGAGAGCCTGGTAGCAGTTCTCCAGTGTATGGGTTCTGACTGGTCCTCATTCTCCTGCTTCTTTGGGTCGCATGCTTCCATTTCTCTTCTGCAGGTACATTGAAAGGTGATTCTGTTTGAACATTCTGAATAGTTATTTCTATTCTGACATTATCTTCTCCAGGAACACTGAAAAGTTCTCTTGCAACATTTTGAAGAGATTATTCTGCTCTGTCTGGGAATCATCATCTTCTTTGATGAGCTTCAATGTAGCTATTCTCTCCTGAAGACTTTGCACCTTTTTCTCTAATAGAGTCACAACTTGTATTTCTGGCACGTAAAGTTTGTCTTTTCCTCCGGCAAGTCTGTACACATATAGCGCAGATTGCAGCCCACCATATGGGTAACCTCGCACTCCATATAGAACAAAACAAATTTCTGTGGAAACACTGTAAGGATTTGCGCTCCATTAGGCGCTGACGATTTTCTTAAATCAGCTCCATTCAGTTACACCCAAAGATCCTCAGACTCACGAGGACTTTTAACTTTTCCCAGAATGCACCAGAAATATGCAAATTATCTCAATCGAGCTTCAATTCCCAGTTTTAAGATTTCCTCCAGTTACTCACTGTAGGAGCTCCATACTTTGACAGAATATATTAAAATATAACTTTTATTTTATTTCATAAAACAATATTAAAAAGTAAACTTAAAAACAACCACCACCGTAAGATAATTCTAATATAGACACAAATAGAAAAGCCAGGGGGCGGTGCCTAGCATTGCTCTACTACTGAACAGCCCTACCTGGCAGCGGAGGTTGGCACCCTATACCTGCGCCATGGCACCCCCGCGGCCTACCCTGCTACACCTGTAAGGCTCTGCGTAGGACAGCGGAGCAGAAGAATGTTTACAGTGAGGGATGGAATGTAATAGAACTTAGAATACGTCAGGGAATGTTCTAGTTTAATAAAGGTGTGAAGACACTGACGCTGCATAGAATTTGTTGATTCATAAATATGGTGATATGCAGGGACACATACAGTACAGACCAAAAGTTTGGACACACCTTCTCATTCAAAGATTTTTCTGTATTTTCATGACTATGAAAATTGTACATTCACACTGAAGGCATCAAAACTATGAATTATCACATGTGGAATTATACATTACACTTTACAAAAAAGTGTGAAACAACTGAAAATATGTCTTATATTCTAGGTTCTTCAAAGTAGCCACCTTTTGCTTTGATGACTGCTTTGCACACTCTTGGCATTCTCTTGATGAGCTTCCAGAGGTAGTCACCGGAAATGGTTTTCCAACAATCTTGAAGGAGTTCCCAGAGATGCTTAGCACTTGTTGGCCCTTTTGCCTTCACTCTGCGGTCCAGCTCACCCCAAACCATCTCGATTGGGTTCAGGTCTGGTGTCATCTGGCGTAGCACCTCATCACTCTCCTTCTTGGTCAAATAGCCCTTACACAGCCTGGAGGTGTGTTTGGGGTCATTGTCCTGTTGAAAAATAAATGATGGTCCAACTAAACGCAAACCGGATGGAATAGCATGCCGCTGCAAGATGCTGTGGTAGCCATGCTGGTTCAGTATGCCTTCAATTTTGAATAAATCTCCAACAGTGTCACCAGCAAAGCCCCCCACACCATCACACCACCTCCTCCATGCTTCACGGTGGGAACCAGGCATGTAGAGTCATAGAATCATAGAATGGTAGAGTTGGAAGGGACCTCCTGGGCCTTCTGGTCCAATCCCCTGCTCAAAGCAGGATTCTCTAAATCATTCCAGACAGATGTCTATCCAGCCTCTGTTTGAAGACTTCCATTGAAGGAGAACTCACCACCTCTTGTGGCAGCCTGTTCCACTCATTGATCACCCTAACTGTCAAAAAGTTTTTTCTAATATCTAATCTGTGTCTCCTCCCATTCAGTTTCATCCCATTGCTTCTAGTCTTTCCTTGTGCAAATGAGAATAAAGATGATCCTTCTACAATGTGACAGCCCTTGAGATATTTGTAGACATCTATTAAGTCTCCTCTCAGTCTTCTTTTTTGCAAGCTAAACATTCCCAAATCCTGCAACCGTTCCTCATAGGACATGGTTTGCAGACCGGTCACCATTCTGGTGGCTCTTCTCTGAACTTGCTCCAGTTTGTTGATGTCTTTATTAAAATGTGGTGCCCAAAACTGGACACAGTATTCCAGATGAGGTCTGACCAAAGAGGAGTAGAGGGCAATAATGACCTCACGTGATCTAGACTGTATGCTTCTGTTGATACATCCTAGAATTGTATTTGCCTTTTTTGCTGCTGCATCACACTGTTGACTCATGTTCAGTCTGTGATCAATTAGTATACCCAAGTCTTTTTCACATGTGCTGTTACTTAGCCCTATTCCTCCCATTTTGTATATGCTTTTTTCATTTTTATTGCCCAGATGTAGTACTTTGCATTTTTCCCTGTTAAAATCCATTCTGTTAGTTGCTGCCCACTGCTCCAGTTTATGTTTATCTTTTTGAATCCTCTCTCTTCTCTAGTATTAGCTACCCCTCCTAGCTTTGTGTCATCAGCAAATTTGATCAGTTTACCCTCAATTCCTTCATCTAAATCATTGATAAAGATGTTGAACAATACAGGGCCCAAAACAGAGCCTTGTGGTACCCCACTTGAGACATTCTTCCAACTGGATGTGCAGCCATTTACAACCACTCTTTGGGTCCGATCACTAAGCCAGTTATGAATCCACCTAACAGTTGCCTTGTCCATTCCATACTTAGTCATTTTTTCAATAAGGATTGTGTGAGATACTTTGTCAAATGCTTTGCTGAAGTCAAGATATACTATATCTACAGCATTTCCCTGATCCACCCAGTCAGTGATTCTGTCATAGAAGGAAATTAAGTTAGTCTGACATGACTTATTAGTTACAAACCCATGCTGACTCTGTTTAATCACTTCATTCTTATCCAGGTACTTGCATACATGTTCTTTAATAATTTGTTCAAAGATCTTTCCTGGTATAGAAGTCAGACTCACCGGCCTGTAGTTCCCTGGGTCCACCTTCTTCCCCTTTTTGAAGATAGGAACAACGTTTGCTCTTCTCCAGTCTTCTGGGACTTCTCCTGTTCTCCAAGAATTTTCAAAGATTATGGACAGTGGTTCAAGAATTTCTTCTGCTATCTCCTTCAGTATTCTGGGTGTAATTCATCTGGACCTGGAGACTTGAATTCATTTATGTTAGCTAAGTGTTTCCTCACTGTCTTTCTGTTTATAGATATCCTGGATTCTTCTATTCCTTTAATAGGACAGTGAAGATCAGTTGATGTTACATTTCCTTTCTGAGAGAAAACAGATGCAAAATAGGAATTTAAAAGTTCAGCCTTCTCAACATCCTGACTTACCATTTCATCATTTTCATCCTGTAAAAATCCTATAGCATCTTTGACTTTTCTTTTACTTTTGACTGTAGCGTCGGCGTCCCTGCCTTCTGCCAGGCAGGGACACTGTTCCCCTGCAGCAGCGTCCTCTGCCAGGCAGGGACGTCGCCCCCCTTACCCTTCCTCAGCGTCCTCCTTCCGCCCTGCTGGGGCCGCGCGCTCCTTCCCTGCTGCTGGACTTAGGGCGCGCGCCCGCGCCCTCCCCCGCTCTTAAAGGAGCCGCGCACATTTTTCAAATAAGTCCCGGCCAATGCCGGAGGACTCCACCCTATATTAAGGGCTTCCTCCTTAATGGAGGTGCCCGAGCAATGTTGTTGTTGCACTGTTTCACTCTGCTTCAGCCCTCAGGTCCCGTTACCAGTTACCTGCCTGTTTCCTGCCCGTTTGCTGTATGCTACCTGTCCGCAAGTCTACCCGGAGGTTCGGACGCCACAAGTGGTGATCCACGGCTATTCCAGAGACTCTTGCCTGCTCACTTGGGAGCGATCATCTGCCATCTGACTGCAGCCCTACCCGGAGGTTCGGACGTCACAAGCGGTGATCCCCGGCTATTCCAGAGACTCTTGCCTGCTCACTTGGGAGCGATCATCTGCCATCTGACTGCAGCCCTACCCGGAGGTTCGGACGTCACAAGCGGTGATCCCCGGCTGTTCCAGAGACTCTCGCCTGCTCACTTGGGAGTGTCCATCCGCCATCTGCCTGCTAGCCTACCGGGAGGCTTCACCATCTCAGGTCGTATATACCTGTCCATCTAGAGACTGCCCCGGTTACTTGCTGTGACAACCTGCCTGTCAATCCAGAGACTGCCCCGGTCACTTGCCGTGACAACCTGCCTGTCTATCCAGAGACTACCCCGGTCACTTGCCGTGACAACCTGCCTGTCAATCCAGAGACTGCCCCGGTCACTTGCCGTGATCCTTTCCCGTATAACCAAGAGACTGCCCCGTCACTTGCCGTGACTTCCTGTCCGTCTCCCTGGGCGCCACCCGCTCTCTTACAAGTATAACCTTCTTGTATAAGTAAAGCTCAGAGGTTCCACCTACCTGACCCGTTACAGTTTGCTCGGGCCATGGAACCCGGTGGCACCCAAACCCCTTCGCTATCTGACCTGTGTCATGAACTGTCTCGTCAGAGGTCTCAACAGGAGTCCATCCTGGGTCATCTGCGGTGTGTTAATTCCCGCCTGGACACTCTGAATACTTCCCCGACAACCACCGCGAGCACCATGACTCGCAATCCGGCAGTTCCGCTGCTTACCAACTCCGTGGTTTCTATTCCAGGACCTCGACTTTCGGCTCCTCCTCGGTTTGGAGGCGACCCTGCTCTGGTTCGGGGTTTCATCTACCAATGTACCCTGCATTTTGAACTCCTGGCACACCAGTTTAACTCTGACCGGGCCAAAATTGCATTCATCATGTCACATCTCACCGGAGAGGCCCTGGCCTGGCTAAATCCTCTTTGGGAGAGAGAAGATCCTCTGGTGTCTAACCTGTCTGCTTTTCTCTTAGCCTTCCGGAAGGTATGAACCCGGACGGAAGACCTCCTCTGCATCATCTCTGCTGCGTCTTCATCAGGAGAGTCTCACCGTGGGTCAATATGCCATAAGGTTTTGTACCCTTGCCTCAGAGTTGGCTTGGGATAATGACGCTCTGATAGCTGTCTTCTGGGAGGGCCTGTCCGGCCGCATTAAAGATGAACTTGCCGGTCGGGACATTCCAACCTCTCTCGATGACCTAATAACTCTGGCCAATCGAATTGATCTACGGTTCCAGGAGCGAGCCAAAGAGGTCACCCGTGAGAGAAGGTTTCCTCGCCTAGCTCCTTCATTTCAGAGACCTGTAACTCCTTCCATATCTCATCAAGTGCCCCCGGCAGAGCCCATGCAGGTCGACCAGACCAAGATGGTCAAAGCCCGTCAGGACTCACGCCGTGCTGAGGGGAGTTGCTTCTACTGTGGCAGTAAGGAGCACCGGATCCGTACCTGCCCAGAGAGGTCGGGAAACGCCTGTGTCTAGGTTCGCTCGGAGAGGTCCACCTAGACAAGAATAAATCCTCTTCATCTCTGCTGCTGTCTGTCTCAATTCTCCTCGGTGAGAACCGTTACTTCGAACTAGCCCAACTTGATTCTGGAGCAGCTGGGAATCTCGTTTCACAGGCTCTGGTAGAGAAATATCGCATTCCCACCAAACCTCTGCTTGAACCAGTATCTGTTGCTGCTGTAGATGGGGGTCTTCTACCACGTCCCATCCAGCTTATCACCGAGGCTATAACCCTGCAGGTGGGAATGTTACATTCTGAGAGTATCTCATTTCATGTTCTACCTGGACTCTCTCACGCTTTCTTACTAGGTCTGCCTTGGCTCCAAAAGCATGCACCCGTGCTCGACTGGCAGACTGGAGAGATTCTTCGCTGGGGACAGGACTGTCATCAAACGTGTCTGGTGCCTGTTCATCCTGTCCGTCCTTCTCCTACACCTGCTAATCTACCAGGACTCCCGATTCCATATTGGTCTTTCGCTGATGTCTTTAATAAAAAGGAAGCAGAGACATTACCCCCACACAGACCGTATGATTGCCCGATCGACCTGCTACCTGGTACTACGCCTCCCCGTGGGCGTATTTACCCATTGTCCGCTGCTGAGACCAGGTCGATGTCCGAATATATCGAGGAGAACTTGGCCAAAGGATTCATCCGGAAATCTACCTCCCCAGCGGGAGCAGGTTTCTTCTTCGTAAAAAAGAAAGACGGATCTCTCCGTCCCTGTATTGACTACAGAGGCTTAAATTTGATCACGGTGAAGAATAAGTACCCTCTTCCGCTCATTCCAGAATTGTTTGATCGACTTAGAGGGGCGAGAATCTTCACCAAACTGGATCTTCGTGGGGCATACAACCTGGTTCGTATCCGTCGGGGAGATGAATGGAAGACGGCATTCAACACCCGGGACGGCCACTACGAGTATTTGGTGATGCCCTTTGGTCTCTGTAATGCTCCAGCAGTCTTTCAGGAGTTGGTCAATGACATCTTTCGGGACCTCCTCTACTCTTGCGTTGTGGTGTACCTAGACGATATCTTGGTCTTCTCTCCGGACCTCCAGTCTCACCGGAGGGATGTTCGTCAGGTTCTGCTCAGGCTCAGGCAGAATCACCTCTTCGCCAAATATGAGAAGTGCCTCTTTGAGCAGACCTCGCTTCCGTTTTTGGGCTACATCATTTCTCAGACAGGCCTACGAATGGATCCGGAGAAACTGTCTGCCATCGAGAAGTGGCCTCGACCGGAGGGGTTGAAAGCCATTCAGCGGTTCCTGGGATTCGCCAACTATTACCGCCTCTTCATACCGCACTTCTCTTCCAGGACTGCTCCAATCTCCGCGCTCACCCGCAAGGATGCTAACCCCAAACAGTGGACGCCCGAAGCAGAGGAGGCCTTTCTTTCCTTAAAACAGGCCTTCTCTTCCGCTCCAGTGCTGCATCGCCCGGACGGCAACAAGCAGTTCTTCCTGGAGGTGGACGCTTCCTCCTCTGGAGCCGGAGCGGTACTCACTCAAAAATCTTCATCCGGGAGGATGGTATCCTGCGGCTTCTTCTCCAAACTCTTCTCCTCCTCCGAGCGCAACTACTCCATAGGAGACCGAGAGTTATTGGCCATCAAGTTGGCATTGGAGGAGTGGCGTTACCTACTCGAGGGGGCTCTTCATCCGGTAATCATTTACACAGACCACAAGAATCTGGCTTACCTCCAGCATGCTCAGAGACTTAACCCTCGCCAAGCCCGGTGGTCCTTGTTTTTTGCCCGCTTCGATTTTCTCTTGCATTTTCGCCCGGCTGACAAGAACGTCAAGGCTGATGCCTTGTCCCGGTCTTTCCTGGTGTCAGATCTCGAGGAAGAACCTAAACATATCATCGATCCCGCCAGAGTGATGCGGGTGGCTCCCGTGAGTCTAAATCGTCTCCCTCCTGGTAAGACGTTCGTATCAGTAACCGACCGGAAGAGAATCCTACACTGGGGTCATTCGTCTAAACTAGCTGGCCATGCTGGTCAGAAAAAGACCCTCCAACTCATAACCCGGCATTATTGGTGGCCTACCCTGCACAAGGACGTAATAGACTTTGTATCTGCCTGTGTCTCCTGTGCCCGCAACAAAGTTCCGAGACACCTGCCTGCCGGCCATCTTCTTCCGCTTCCTGTACCCGCTTCCCCCTGGCAGCATATAGCCATGGACTTCATAACAGATCTGCCCGTTTCTGCCGGTTGTACGGTTATTTGGGTGGTCGCTGACCGCTTTTCCAAGATGGCTCACTTCATTCCTCTGCCAGGTCTTCCGTCTGCACCCGAGTTGGCTAAAGACTTTATCCGCCACATCTTCCGTCTCCATGGTCTGCCTCGTCACATTGTGTCGGATCGTGGGGTACAGTTCACCTCACGTTTCTGGAGAGCCACTTGTAAGTTGCTAGACGTCACCTTGGATTTCTCCTCCGCTTACCACCCGCAGTCCAATGGACAAGTTGAGCGAATCAATCAGAATCTGACCAGTTATCTCTGGCACTTCGTTAATGCCCACCATTCTGACTGGGTGGAGTTCCTGCCTTGGGCCGAATTCTCTTACAATAATCACGAGAGCGAATCTTCCTCCAAGTCTCCGTTTTTTGTAGTCTTCGGTCAGCACCCTCGGATCCCTGTTCCTGTCACCATCTCTGTGGACAATCCAGCTGCGGAATCTCTGGTTAGAGAATTTTCCTCCATATGGGAGAGTACCCGATCCGCACTCATTCAGTCATCCGAGCGTATGAAGAGACATGCTGACAAAAGACGTCTGGATCCTCCTCAATTCCGTCCTGGGGATAAGGTCTGGCTTTCGTCCAAGTATGTCCGGCTCAAGATTCCTTCCTACAAGTTAGGCCCTCGGTTCATCGGTCCCTTTGAGATCATCAGTCAGATCAACCCGGTGTCCTATAAATTGAAACTCCCGGGCAATTTGCGCATTCCTAACTCTTTCGATGTATCTCTCCTCAAACCGGTGGTACTTAACTCTTTTTTCAAGTCTACAGGTACACCTCCTGCTCCAGTGTCTGCTGACGATGAATTTGAGGTAGAGAACATTCTGGCCACCAAAAGGGTAGGAAGAAAGACTTATTTTTTGGTGGATTGGAAGGGGTTTGGTCCTGAGGAGAGAACGTGGGAGCCTCGGGAGAACATCCATGCCCCTCTCATCCTAGCTAAATTTCTTTCTGGCCTAAAGAGGGGGGGCCTAGAGGGGGGTGTACTGTAGCGTCGGCGTCCCTGCCTTCTGCCAGGCAGGGACACTGTTCCCCTGCAGCAGCGTCCTCTGCCAGGCAGGGACGTCGCCCCCCTTACCCTTCCTCAGCGTCCTCCTTCCGCCCTGCTGGGGCCGCGCGCTCCTTCCCTGCTGCTGGACTTAGGGCGCGCGCCCGCGCCCTCCCCCGCTCTTAAAGGAGCCGCGCGCATTTTTCAAATAAGTCCCCGGCCAATGCCGGAGGACTCCACCCTATATTAAGGGCTTCCTCCTTAATGGAGGTGCCCGAGCAATGTTGTTGTTGCACTGTTTCACTCTGCTTCAGCCCTCAGGTCCCGTTACCAGTTACCTGCCTGTTTCCTGCCCGTTTGCTGTATGCTACCTGTCCGCAAGTCTACCCGGAGGTTCGGACGTCACAAGTGGTGATCCACGGCTATTCCAGAGACTCTTGCCTGCTCACTTGGGAGCGATCATCTGCCATCTGACTGCAGCCCTACCCGGAGGTTCGGACGTCACAAGCGGTGATCCCCGGCTATTCCAGAGACTCTTGCCTGCTCACTTGGGAGCGATCATCTGCCGTCTGACTGCAGCCCTACCCGGAGGTTCGGACGTCACAAGCGGTGATCCCCGGCTGTTCCAGAGACTCTCGCCTGCTCACTTGGGAGTGTCCATCCGCCATCTGCCTGCTAGCCTACCGGGAGGCTTCACCATCTCAGGTCGTATATACCTGTCCATCTAGAGACTGCCCCGGTTACTTGCTGTGACAACCTGCCTGTCAATCCAGAGACTGCCCCGGTCACTTGCCGTGACAACCTGCCTGTCTATCCAGAGACTACCCCGGTCACTTGCCGTGACAACCTGCCTGTCAATCCAGAGACTGCCCCGGTCACTTGCCGTGACAACCTGCCTGTCTATCCAGAGACTGCCCCGGTCACTTGCCGTGACAACCTGCCTGTCAATCCAGAGACTGCCCCGGTCACTTGCCGTGATCCTTTCCCGTATAACCAGAGACTGCCCCGTCACTTGCCGTGACTTCCTGTCCGTCTCCCTGGGCGCCACCCGCTCTCTTACAAGTATAACCTTCTTGTATAAGTAAAGCTCAGAGGTTCCACCTACCTGACCCGTTACATTGACGTATCCCCAAAATCCTTTTTTGTTGCTTTTGACGTCACTTGCAAGCCTTAATTCATTGTCAGCTTTAGATAATCTGATTTGTGCCCTGCAGGTTCTGCTGACGGCATTATATTCTTCTTTAGATATGCCTCCCTCTTTCCATTTGATAAACATTTCTTTCTTCCTTTTTAGCATGTGTTTAAGTTCTGTGTTCATCCATCCTGGTTTCCTTAAATGCTTCCCATTCTTCCCTCTTTTCGGAATTGTTAACGATTGTGCTTTGAGAATCTCATTTTTCAAGATTTTCCATCCTTCCTGGACATTTTTGTCCTTAAGGATATCCAGCCATTGGATCCCTCCAATTCTCTTTCTGAGTTCCTTAAAATCTGCCTTTCTGAAATCTAACCTTGACGTCTGAGTCTTCACAGGTCTTCCTCCTCTTGTTATCCAAAATTCTAAAATAGCATGGTCACTACCTCCTAGAGTCCCAGCCACTCTTACCTCCTCCACCATTTCCTCCCTGTTTATGAGGATTAGATCCAAGGTAGCAGATCCCCTTGTTTTCTCCATTACCTTTTGGAAGATAAAGTTGTCAGCAAGAGAGGATAAGAATTTCCTGGACCTGTTAGTTTTGCCTGAGAGAGATTCCCAACAAATGTCTGGATAGTTGAAATCTCCCATGACCACTATGTCATATTTTTTGGAGAACTTGGCCATTTGATGCATAAAGAGTTCATCCATATCTTCAGCTTGCACAGGCGGCCTATAGTAAATGCCTACAATGGTGTCCTTTCCATTGTTCTGTCCTTGTATTCTTACCCAAACAGTTTCCACAGAACTCCCAGTCTCTGAAGCGTCAATCTCTGTGCAGATATATGCTTTTCTAACATACAATGCAACACCTCCTCCTCGTTTATCAAGTCTGTTTCTTGCAAATAAGTTGTATCCTTCTAGCCTTGTATTCCAATCATGTGTATCGTCCCACCAAGTCTCAGTGATTCCAATGACATCATATTTCTTCTCCTGCGTTAGTAGCTCCAGTTCTCCTTGTTTGTTGCCCATGCTTTGTGCATTCGTATAGAAACACTTTAGTTTGTGATTGGTTTCTCTTCCTTCAATATTTTTATTATGTAAATTTTTTTGTCTTTGTTCTTCCCCTTCACTTCTAATAGCAGAAATCTCAATAGTATTTGTCAAGTGTATGGCTTTTGCTGGCGTTTTGCTTCCCTTCCCACATTGTTCTAGTTTAAAGCTCTCCTGATGAGTGTAGCAAGGCGACTTCCAAATACATGTTTTCCAGTCTTCGTAAGGTGCACCCCATCTCTAGCAAGTAGTCCATCGTATAGGTAATTCACTCCGTGATCCAGAAATCCAAATCCTTGCTGACGGCACCATCGATGTAGCCAGTTGTTCACCTGCAGAATCTTATTCCACCTCCTTGTTCCATGGCCATCCACTGGGAGGATGGAGGAGAAGACCACCTGCGCTCCCAGTTCTTTCACTTTCTTACCTAAGTTTTCAAAGTCACTGCAGATGGTTTCCAGGTCACTTCTTGTGGTGTCATTTGTCCCCACATGTATTAGCAGGAATGGGTAGTCATCTTTAGGTCTGAAGAGTCCTGATATCCTGGCAGACACATCTTTAATTTTTGCACCTGGAAGACAGCACATTTCTCTTGAGGTTATATCCGGTCTGCAGATAGCGGCCTCTGTTCCTCTCAACAGGGAATCGCCCATGACAACAACTCTCCGTTTCTTCTTCACAACAGTTTTCTTTCTCCATTCAGGAGGACTCTGAGGGCGTACAAGGTTGTTTGTGGGCAAAGTCTTATCCTGATGTATTTCTTCATCGTTCTCCTGTGTAAGAGCCTGGTATTGGTTCCTGAGCAGAATTGGTGCTGACTGCCTCCTGATCCTCCTGCTTCTCTGGGTCACATGCTTCCATTCCTCTGTTTCTTCAGGTGCTCTTCGAATTTCTTCTCTTTCTGTACCATGAAGAGATAATTCTGCTCTGTCTAAGAACTCTTCACCTTCCTTAATGGTCTTCAATGTAGATAACCTCTCTTCCAGATTTTGCAACTTTTTCCTCCAACAGGGACACAAGCTTGCATTTCTGGCATGTGAAGTTTGGCTTTTCCACTGGTAAGTCTATGAACATGTAGCAAGAAATGCAGCTCACTACATGGCTCCTAGCCTCTTCCATGTTCTTATTGTTCAAGAGATAATCAAGCGGTGAAATATAAGCCAAAACTCGGCGCCGCTAGGTTTACTGATGTCCTCCTTTCAGCTGCAACAGCCAAAATCCAGTGTTCCTTGAGCTCGCGGAGACTCTTCACTTATCCCAGAAGGCACTGGGAATATGCAAATTATCTCCTCGGGACTCCTCCCCTGGTTTACTGATGTCCTCCTTTCAGCTGCAACAGCCAAAATCCAGTGTTCCTTGAGCTCGCGGAGACTCTTCACTTATCCCAGAAGGCACTGGGAATATGCAAATTATCTCCTCGGGACTCCTCCCCTCCATCCGTTCACCTTTTCTGCGTTCCACAAAGACACGGTGCTTGGAACCAATGATCTCAAATTTGGACTCATCAGACCAAAGCACAGATTTCCACTGGTCTAATGTCCATTCCTTGTGTTCTTTAGCCCAAACAAGTCTCTTCTGCTTGTTGCCTGTCCTTAGCAGTGGTTTCCTAGCAGCTATTTTACCATGAAGGCCTGCTGCACAAAGTCTCCTCTTAACAGTTGTTGTAGAGATGTGTCTGCTGCTAGAACTCTGTGTGGCATTGACCTAGTTTCTAATCTGAGCTGCTGTAAACCTGTGATTTTTGAGGCTGGTGACTCGGATAAACTATCCTCAGAAGCAGAGGTGACTCTTGGTCTTCCTTTCCTGGGGCGGTCCTCATGTGAGCCAGTTTCTTTGTGGTGCTTGATGACTTTTGCAACTCCACTTGGGGACACTTTCAAAGTTTTCCCAATTTTTCGGACTGACTGACCTTCATTTCTTAAAGTAATGATGGCCACTCGTTTTTCTTTACTTAGCTGCTTTTTTCTTGCCATAATACAAATTCTAACAGTCTATTCAGTAGGACTATCAGCTGTGTATCCACCAGACTTCTGCACAACACAACTGATGGTCCCAACCCCATTTATAAGGCCAGAAATCCCACTTATTAAACCTGACAGGGCACACCTGTGAAGTGAAAACCATTCCCGGTGACTACCTCTTGAAGCTCATCAAGAGAATGCCAAGAGTGTGCAAAGCAGTCATCAAAGCAAAAGGTGGCTACTGTGAAGAACCTAGAATATAAGACATATTTTCAGTTGTTTCACACTTTTTTGTAAAGTGTAATGTATAATTCCACATGTGCTAATTCATAGTTTTGATGCCTTCAGTGTGATTCTACAATTTTCATAGTCATGAAAATACAGAAAAATCTTTAAATGAGAAGGTGTGTCCAAACTTTTGGTCTGTACTGTATGTCTTGGCGTAACTATCAACAAGGAGGGTGAAAGAGGGGGTGTAATGATGTTACTAATCAGCCCCTATATATTCTCCCTGCCTATCAGCGTAGGTTGACACCCTATGATGTAGAGAATGGCGTCCCCGCTTGTTGGAGGCTGTCCCTCCTAACCCTTTATTAGTGTAACATCAGTTGAATAGTTCCAAAGGGACAACATGGACAACTAACAGCTAAGTAGTCACCTTTTCTACCATTATCTCACTCCTGATGAACCTCGAGAGAGGGGAAACGTGACGAGTGTTATAGATGGTACATTTTGGCCTACATCCTTGTTGTTGTTTTGGTCACTTTTGCATTTTGTCATAGCTCTCACCCCTAGAGGTTCTGTGCAGTAGCATGAAACAGCATCTACAACCTACAGAAATTGCTCAGGTAGTGCAGCTCATCCAGGATGGCACATCAATGCGAGCTGTGGTAATAAGGGTAGCTGTGTCTGTCAGCACAGTGTCCAGAGCATGCAGCAGATACCAGGAGACAGGCTAGTGCACCAGAAGTGGAGTGGGCCATAGGAGGGCAACAACCCAGCAGCAAAACCGCTGCCCCCTCTTTTGTGCAAGGAGACAGAGGAGCAATGCCAGACCCCTGCAAAGTTACGTCCAGCAGGCCACTAACATCCATGTCTGCTCAAACTGTCAGAGATAGACTCCATGAGGGTGGTATGAAGCTTGACGTGGGTGTTGTGCTTACAGCCCTGCATCATGCAGGGTGATTAGCATTTGCCAGAGAACACCAAGATTAGCAGATTAGACATTAGCAGGGGCGTGCTGGCCCACCGGGACGTGTCCCGGTGCGCCCTCGGAGTCGGCCGGCGCCTCCGAATCCGATCCGGGGTGGGCGCTCCATCCGCCGCAGGACGGAGGCAGGGCCGGCGTCAGCACCCGGCACACCCGGGCCAGTGCCGGGGCCCTGAGCAGGCGGGGGGGCCCACTCGCAGTCTGGCACCCCCGCGCGGAGAGCGGTGTCAGCGCCGCCACTGGGCCCCCCCGCCTGCTCAGGGCCCCGGCAGCAGCTGGCAACAATACTTACCTCTCCCGTGCCTCCGCTGCCGCAGCTCCGGGCTCCAGGGGGCGCCGGCGCTTCCTCTCACAGCCGGCCGCTGAATGACGTCATCATTCAGCGGCCGGCTGTGGCACAGAGCACGGGGAGGCTGAACAGGTAAGACGTCTCTGTGTGTGTGTCTCTGTGTGTGTGTATGTAGTGCGGTGTTTTGTGTGTGTATGTATGTGTGTGTGTGTATGTATGTATGTGAGAGAGTGCTTGTGTGCTGTGTGTGATGATGGGCAGGCATTGCTGATAATGGGGAGGCATTGATGATGGGGAGAAGATGATGATGGGCAGGCATTGCTGATAATGGGGAGGCATTGATGATGGGGAGAAGATGATGATGGGCAGGCATTGTGTAAGGTTCTTTGTACATGTTCTTGAAACTCAGTTTTTCCGTCAGCCATTTTGCTTTCTGTCTTGCTGCAGCTATCTTGCCCTCAGTCAATATGGAGTTTCCAGCTTTCATGTTCCCGCCCTGATTCTCTCCCTCTTGCTTCTTAAGCAGCCACAGCTGAGCGGTCAGTGCTTCAGAATCAAGCCTGCAGTGAGCCTGTGACCTGACTCCTAGAAGCCTTGGACTTTGTACTCCAGCTATTCCCTACTGAGGAACTTTGGAACACTTGTGGACTCTGGAACCCTGCTCTTTGAAAGATCCACGTTTGCATGGACTTACGGTAACAGAGAAGAAGATCCTGAACCAGTTGTGGAGAGTGATTGCTGAGCTTAAGTTACTCTGGCCTGCTGTGTTTCCTGCTTCTGTATCTGCAAACTGTGTGACTATTTTTGCCACTTGTATGAAGTAATACAAGACCTTCTATATCAAACCTGTGTCTCATGTATTTTCATCGCACCCAAGCACAAGACGCTATATGAACTGTACTACATACATTACAAGATTCTGAAGCCAAACGTTAGTGTCTGCTGGGTCTGGGAAGGCTGTGTCTGCTGTAACTGTGGATATCAGATGTCCGGTTGTACTTTCTGTGATGACAGTGGTTGTGACTTCTCACAACCATTCCAGGTGAGCAATTCCCTTAATTTTTTTTCTCTGCAGTGTTACCACAGGTAAACACTATTGTTTTTTTTTTCTTTTCTCTTTTTCTCTTCTCCTTCCAGTACTCCTGTCTTAAGAGATCTGGAAGATGGAGGCCCGCATAAAGGAACTTTGCGGAGTGACTGATAATATCCTTGCAGATTTACAGTCTATAAAGACCCGTTTTGCAAATCTACAGGACCTTACTAATCACAATTTGCAAGTGTTTGGACAGACTGCCCAGGATTTGCGAGCCAGGATTGAGGTTCTAGAGGAGCGAGTCCAGGCTCCTGCCGTAGCCCCGAGTTCTGGGATTCCCAAGTTGCCCCCTTTTCGTTTTGGTGGTGAACGTGAGAAATTCAGGGGATTTATTAACCAATGCAATCTTTTTTTTTCTGCACATGCTTCACAATTTCCCACTGAACGATCTAAAGTACTTACTATAATTATGTTGCTTACCAACAAAGCTTTGATGTGGGCAAACCCTCTGATTGAGACTGAGGATGAATGTTTGGATCATCTTGATGCTTTCATTTCAGCCATGGGGCAGGTGTTTGATGACCCCAATCGAGGTGCAACAGCTGAAGCAGCCATGTTAACTTTGCGCCAAGGTAAGCGCTCGGTAGCCGAATATGCCTTGGATTTCAGGAGATGGGCCCTTGATACCACTTGGGACAGTTCCGCCAAAAAATCTATTTTTCGAAAAGGGTTGTCTCCACTGATTAAGGACGAACTTGCTCGTGCCGACCCTCCCACTGCGTTAGGTGACTTTATTAACTACTGCATCCGTATTGATGCTCGTCTGACTGAACGCAGGCAAGAAAGATGGTTCGAAAGCAATCACACTAACCTTTTCCTACCTTCCTCCCCAGCTAAGGAACCTTTGAGTAGGATCACACGGGAACCTGAACCTGAACCCATGCAGGTGGACTCTTTACAACGACGGGTTAGTGATGCACGCAAAGAACATCGTTTTAAGGAAAATCTATGTTTCTATTGTGGTAAGTCAGGGCACTTCATTATAAACTGCCCCAGCCGTTCTCGTAGGACTACTGCAGCACTCATTCACTGTGAGTGTTGCGAGAGGAGATCTGTCAGGTCCGAGCCTCAGGCTCCAGAGAGACCTGCAGCAACAGATATTGATTTCTCGGACTTAAACTCCGTTACTTCTGAGGACGATGACTGTGTAAACGCTGCAATTTTTCACGTTTCCTCAGCGGTGTCCCAGCTGAGTTGTAAGAAAAACAATTCTCATTGCTTCCTTTCCATCAAACTCTGGGTTGACTCAGTCTGGGTGTCTAGCTCTGCTATGATCGACTCAGGGGCAAGTGGAAATTTTATGGATGTCTCCTTTGCTCTGAAACAGGGGATACGTTCAGTGAAGAAGGCTACTCCAGTACAGATGGAAACTGTGGATGGCTCCCTGCTGACCTCTGGACCAGTGGATCAGGAAACGGAACCTTTGAAGGTCCTTATGGGTAAAGATCATCAAGAGAAACTGTCCTTTATGCTTATCTCTTCTCCCCACTTTACCATTATTCTAGGGCTACCATGGCTGCAGGCTCAGAATCCTACTATTAACTGGGAGACCAAGGAATTACACTTTCCAGAGAAGAAGATGAGTCCAGAAGTTTCAGCTTGCTCTGTTCCTAAAGGAACCATGTCAGTCCCTGAACTACCAGCTGTATACCAGGACTATGTGGATTTATGTGACAAGAAGAACGCTGACCAGCTTCCCCCTCACCGTCCATATGATTGTCCAATTGAATTATTGCCTGGAGCAGAGATACCTTTTGGTAAGATCTACCCCTGGCGGGGCCCGAACTAAAGGCTTTAAAGGATTACATAGACGAAAATCTAGCCAAGGGCTTCATACGCCCCTCTTCATCTCCTGCAGGTGCACCCATCTTCTTTGTGAAAAAGAAAGATGGATCTCTGAGACCCTGCGTAGACTATAGGGAACTCAATAGGGTTACTATTAGAAACCGTTATCCTTTGCCTTTAATCCCTGAGTTATTGGAGAGAGTGCGGCATGCCAAAATTTTCTCTAAACTGGATCTCCGTGGGGCCTATAACTTGGTCCGTATTAGACCTGGGGATGAATGGAAGATTGCATTCAGGTCACGCTATGGACACTTTGAGTATCTAGTTATGCCTTTTGGTCTGAGTACCGCCCCAGCCACTTTTCAACACTTGGTGAATGACATCTTCAGGGATCTCCTAGATACATTCGTGGTGATTTATTTGGATGATATTCTAATTTTTTCTAACTCCACAGAGGAACATCATGGACATGTGAGAATGGTCTTGGAACGTCTAAGACGAAACCATCTTTACATCAAACTTGAAAAGTGTGAATTCCATAGGACCGAAATTCAATTTCTGGGGTATGTACTGTCTACACAAGGAATTAGTATGGATGGAAGCAAGACCCAAGCCATCAAGGATTGGCCAATTCCTAGAAATGTGAAGGAGGTGCAGCGCTTCATCGGGTTTGCCAACTTCTATAGACGTTTCATTAGGAATTTCTCTGAGGTAGTGTCACCTATCACTCAACTTACCCGGAAAGAGTCTAGGTTCTCCTGGACTCCCCAAGCACAGGAAGCATTTTCCCGTCTAAAAGATAAATTTACCACCGCACCTATCTTAGTACATCCCAACCCCGAACTTGTCTTCATAATAGAGGTGGATGCTTCAGACTGTGCTGTTGGAGCTATACTCTCTCAGAGAACAGGTGAGAAGAATGTCTTGCATCCCTGTGCCTTCTTTTCCCAGCAGTTGTCTTCGGCTGAGAGGAACTACGATGTGGGCAATAGAGAATTGTTGGCCATTATTGCCGCCTTCAAAGAATGGAGACACCTTCTTCAGGGAGCTGCACAGCAAATAGTCGTCCTGACAGACCATCGTAACCTTGAATTTATCAGGTCGGCTAAATGCCTGACTCCTCGCCAGGCTCGCTGGAATCTTTTCTTAAACCAATTTAATTTTGTCATTTCTTATAGACCAGGATCGCGCAATGGAAAGGCTGATGCACTCTCTAGGATTCATTCAGCAGAGATCCGTCCACTTGCTCCTCCTAAGACTATTCTTCCTGACTCTAGATTCCTGGGAGTGATTCATAATCAAGACCTACTTAAGGACATCAAGGAAGCATACCATGCGGATTCTTTGTTGGCACAACCTCCAAGGGACGTAAGTCTTGTTTTTAAGAATGGTGTATGGATTCAGGGACAACGTCTGTATATTCCTGAAACAGTCAGATTGAGAGTACTACAACTCATCCACGATTCCAAGATAGCTGGGCATAGAGGAATTTTAAAGACACAGGAATTTCTTTCTCGTTTCTTTTGGTGGCCCACTTGCAGGAAAGATGTTTTGAACTATGTCACTTCATGTGAAGTCTGTGCAAGATGCAAAACACCTCGCTCCTCACCAACTGGTCTGTTGCAACCTCTTCCCACCCCGTCCCGCCCGTGGGGATCCATTTCTATGGATTTCATTGTGGAGTTACCAACCTCTCAAGGGAAGAACACCATTCTAGTGGTGGTTGATCGTTTAACAAAGGCAGCTCATTTTATCCCTTGTGTCGGCTTACCCACTGCAAAACAGACATCAGATTTGATGATTAAGAATGTGTTTCGCTTACATGGAGTACCGGATGAGGTCATTTCGGATCGAGGGGTGCAATTCACTTCAAGGTTTTGGCAGAATTTCTGTGCCGCATTGGACATTAAAGTAAACCTTTCTTCTGCTTTTCATCCCCAGACTAATGGACAGACAGAACGAACCAATCAAACCCTGGAGCAGTATCTCCGCTGCTTTATCTGCCACCTACAGGATGATTGGGTGGATCTACTTCCATTGGCTGAGTTCTCTTATAACAACTCTCAGAGCGCCTCCACTAAGCAGTCTCCTTTCTTCTCCAATTTAGGTTATCATCCTAACATTCTTCCACGATTTCCCATAGAAACGCCTTTGCCAGCAGTGGCTGAAAGAATCACGTCTTTACAGAAGAATATGGATCTTCTAAAGGAGAATCTGGAATTGGCTCAGGAAAGGTACAAGAAAGCAGCAGATAAATTTCGTAAACCTGCACCAGCTTTCAAGGTAGGAGACCTGGTCTGGCTGTCAACCAGAAATCTTAAGTTAAGGATTCCATCGTCTAAGTTGGGACATAAGTACATTGGACCCTATAAAATCAGTAAAATTATAAGTGCCGTTGCTTGTCTTCTTCAACTGCCCAGAACTATGAGAATCCACCCTGTCTTTCATGTATCTCTACTAAAGGCTGCAACACCCAATACGTTTCCTGGACGTTCTTCTCCTTGCCCTGACCCAGTGCTAGTCGATGGTCAGGAAGAATTTGTGGTGGAAAGGATTCTAGATTCCAGGTTATACAGGAATCAGTTACAATATTTGATTAAATGGCAGGGCTACCCAGTGGAGGACAACTCATGGGAACCAGTCAATAACGTTAATGCTCCTCGTTTGCTCCGCCAGTTTCATCAGAGGTACCCTGACAAGCCTGGTCTGAGGCCATCCGGAGGTTGTCCCTAAGGGGGGAGTAATGTAAGGTTCTTTGTACATGTTCTTGAAACTCAGTTTTTCCGTCAGCCATTTTGCTTTCTGTCTTGCTGCAGCTATCTTGCCCTCAGTCAATATGGAGTTTCCAGCTTTCATGTTCCCGCCCTGATTCTCTCCCTCTTGCTTCTTAAGCAGCCACAGCTGAGCGGTCAGTGCTTCAGAATCAAGCCTGCAGTGAGCCTGTGACCTGACTCCTAGAAGCCTTGGACTTTGTACTCCAGCTATTCCCTACTGAGGAACTTTGGAACACTTGTGGACTCTGGAACCCTGCTCTTTGAAAGATCCACGTTTGCATGGACTTACGGTAACAGAGAAGAAGATCCTGAACCAGTTGTGGAGAGTGATTGCTGAGCTTAAGTTACTCTGGCCTGCTGTGTTTCCTGCTTCTGTATCTGCAAACTGTGTGACTATTTTTGCCACTTGTATGAAGTAATACAAGACCTTCTATATCAAACCTGTGTCTCATGTATTTTCATCGCACCCAAGCACAAGACGCTATATGAACTGTACTACATACATTACACATCGCTGATAATGGGGAGGCATTGATGATGATAGGGAGAAGATGATGATAATGGGCAGGCATTGATGATGGGGAGAAGATGATGATGGGCAGACATTGATGATGATGGGGAGGAGATGATGATGGGCAGGCATTGCTGATAATGGGGAGGCATTGATGATGATGGGGAGAAGATGATGATAATGGGCAGGCATTGATGATAATGGGCAGGCATTGATGATGGGGAGAAGATGATGATGATGGGCAGGCATTGATGATGATGGGGAGGCAATCATGATGATAATGGGGAGTCTTTCCACAGCGCCCTTTCCTGAGCTGTAATCACAAAAGAAAGAATAGATATATATACACATAGAACACATATATATATATATATATATACATGTCATTGTGACATGTATATATATATATATATATATATATATTTATAGTTCTTAGACTTCTACATACTGTAATAGCCGCTAATTCAATTGCTGGCTTTTGTGAAATCACAGAAGCCGACATGAAATGATACATTGTTTCCAAACAGTTAACCATGTCATTTCCTGTATTTTGATATATGGTTTTAACTTACAATTACATGAGTGTATTTGTGCAAAATTTCAGACATGTAGGGGTTAATTAAAGGTGGAAATTTGTTGAAAAAAAATGCGTGGGCTCCCGCTGTATTTTCTCCACCAGACAGACAAAGCCAGCGAGTGGGGGCAGATAATAATAGCCTAGGGAGGGTACATTTTTTTTGTGCCCCCCCCTGGCTACTAACATCTGCCCCCAGACACCCCAGAAAGGGCAAATCTCTAATTAGATTCGCCCTTTCTGGCACTTTGCCCGTCTATTCCCATTGCCCTGTAGCGGTGGCGAATGGGTTAATAAGGGGTTAAAGCCACCTTGCTATTGAAAGGTCACTTTAAGCCAGGTTAATAATTGAGAGCTGTCAATTAGACAACTATCAATTATTAATCCTATTGTATGATAGAAAAATCAAACACACAGTTTAATAAAAAAGAAGTTTAATGAAATAATCACACAGTTTTTGACCATATTTTATTTTCCTGCTAAAACCATTTCCTGTAATAAAAATAAAATAAAAAAGCAAAATTATTCTTACCAATCCGATGCTCAGTCAGGTCCCACGCTGTAATCCATCAGAAAGGGTTAACAGGTTACAGTTAGCAGAGAGCTAATGCTGTCTACTAGCTGTAACACCCCGAATTAATAACTTCCTCTCCCAGGGAAAGGAGAGGAAGTGATTAATGAATGGAGCTTAATTGATTTATTGGCACTTTCACTTCAGTGACCTGACCTAAAGTGAAAGTGGGACACAATCAATTAAGCTTCATTCATTAATCACATCCTCTCCTGTCGGCAGGAGATAAGCTCATTCATTCAGGAGCTTTCAGCTGAGCATGCAGGATTACTTGCGCTGCTTAGCTGATTGCTAGTTAACCCTTTGTGAAGGATTACATCGTGGGACGTGACAGATCGCCAGATAGGTAAGAATAATGTAGTTTTATTATTTTTTCTTTATTATAGAAGATCAAGGGCTTCGCAGGGATTAAGAGTAAAATAAAAGATGGTCAAAAAAATGTGTTTTTATTTCATTAAAATTATTTATTCTTAATGTGTGAGTGATTTTTTTATTTCCTTCAATAGGATTAATAATTGATAGTAGTCTAATTGACAGCTCTCAATTATTAACCTGGCTTAAAGTCACCTTTCAATAGCAAGGTGGCTTTAACCCCTTATTAATCCATTCGCCACCGCTACAGGGCAATGGGAATAGACGGGCAAAGTGCCAGAAAGGGCGAATCTAATTAGAGATTTGCCTTTCTGGGGTGTCTGGGGGCAGATGTTAGTAGCCAGGGGGGGCACAAAAAAATGTACCCTCCCTAGGCTATTATTATCTGCCCCCACTCGCTGGCTTTGTCTGTCTGATGGAGAAAATACAGCGGGAGCCCACGCATGTTTTTTCAACGAATTTACACCTTTAATTAACCCCTACATGTCTGAAATTTTGCACACATACACTTATGTAATTGTAAGTTAAAACCATATATCAAAATACATGAAATGACATGGTTAACTGTGTCTAAACAATGTATCATTTCATGTCGGGTCTGTAATTTCACAAAAGCCGGCAATTGAATTAGCGGCTATTACAGAATGTAGAAGTGTAATAACTATAAATATATGTATATATACATGTCACAATAACATATATATATATATATATGTATTCTATGTGTGTATATGTATTGATTTTATTCTTTATTAAAGCTGTCAGTGTGATTTTACAGTATAGCCGGGGATGAATTGCCGGCTTTTCTAAAGGACACCGATGCGATTTAATCGCAAGTCACACGTGCGGTCCGTTTGTAATCCGATTTTTCATCGCTCCCATAGACTTGCATTGGCGATAGTCGACCAACAATCGGTGACAATCGCAGCATGCTGCGATTGCACTCGGACGTGTAAAACGGACCACAAAAAATCTGATACTGGGAGCTGCTCCATTGATCAACATAGGGCAGACTGCAATACGATATTTCATCGTATTGCAGTCGTCCAATTTAGTCGCCAGTGTGACCTCAGCCTTATATGTTGTGAATGGGTTTGAGATGAGTTCTGAGCAGAGGCTCCCTCTGGTGGTTACAAGCGGTACTAGTGAAGATTGTGAGGACTGGGAATCAGGTGTTACTGACTGGTCTTATATAAGGGAGTCATTTTCCCATCAGGGTTGCCGGTGATCAATTGTTCTGGTCTGAATCCTTCATTCCAGTTTCCCTTGTAGCCTGCTGTGTCGTGTCTGCATCTCCTGCTACCAGATAAGAATTTTTCTTCTTTTGTGTTGTTGCTATATTTTTGCATTTTGTCCTGCACTTCTTTGGGGGCCTTCTGGGTCCCCTCCGGGGGCTTCTGCCTTCTCAGTTTAGTTCAGCCACTGAGTTTTGTTCTTTTGCTTTTTCCAGTTTTTTCAGTGGCTGCTTGTCACGCTGTCTAATGATATGTGTACGATGTCAGTAAACTATTCTTACAGAAACAACACTCTATACAACATATAGTTTAGCAACATCAGCATGTAAATATAGAATAGATTTACCTGACACGATATCCGTTGAACTCAGGGTTAATCTTGAGGACTTGATACGCTGTCACAGGAAAGAGGAGGACCGGGGTCTAACCTGACCCTAAAACTGGGGTCCTAACTAATCCCTCACCTTGGAGGTACTGATAATGGTTCAGAGGTCCAAGTCTCCAGCCTAACCTAGTCTCCTATCAGACCCTGAACCCTGTAATCAGTCCTAAGAAGGACCCTGACTACCACCAAAGGGATATGGGCTGATCTCTGCTAAATACACAGATTAGACATATAGGACAGACTGGAGAAAACACAGACTCACATACATACTCAAACACAGAAGGAACATAAATGGTCTGGGATATAAAACTCTAAGCAAGTTGAGCTTAAAACAACTAAGGAGCTCTTTAACTTAAGTCTATACAGATTCAATCCTATCTGTGGTCTGCATGAAGAATTTCACTGGCAACTCCCAACACAGACAACCAGAGATTTAAAGGAAACCAATCAACAAATAATTAATTGCAGCCGGGAGAAACTGAACCCAGTCCCAGAACCGAGCACAGACAGAATTAACTCCCTAACTGCCAAACACAAAGAAACAGCAACTCAGCTGTGAGAAGTCAGAATGTGCAACCGCGACGATCTTCGTGGCGATGCACACATGACAGTACCCCCCCTTCTACGAGGGGCCTCCGGACCCTCAGGGCCAGGTCTGCCCGGGTGAGTTCTGTGGAAGGTCCGAACCAAACGATCTGCGTTAATGTCAGACGCAGGAACCCACGTCCTCTCCTCTGGACCATACCCCTTCCAATGCACCAAGTACTGAAGGGACCGGCGATTCAGACGTGAGTCAATGATCTTTGACACTTGAAACTCCAAGTTACCATTGACCACCACTGGAGGAGGAGGTAGAGGTGATGGTATGACTGGTGCCACGTACCTCTTAAGTAATGACTTGTGGAACACATTGTGGATTTTAAACGTAGGAGGGAGGTCCAGACGAAATGCCACAGGATTAATTATGGAACTGATCCTGTACGGCCCGATGAATCTGGGGCCCAGCTTCCAGGAGGGAACTTTAAGTTTTATATTCCTGGTAGACAACCATACCAGATCGTTCACATTAAGATCTGGACCAGAAACTCTCCTCCTATCAGCCATACGTTTATAACGGTTCCCCATAGCACTCAGATTATTCAATACACCTCTCCACACTGAAGCAAGTGACGACGAGAAACGCTCCTCCTCAGGAACCCCAGAAGGGCCCCCCCCATTGAAAGTACAAAACTGGGGATGAAAACCATATGCCCCAAAAAACGGGGATTTACCAGTGGACTCGCTCCGCCTGTTGTTAAGAGCGAACTCTGCCAGAGGCAAGAAAGAAGACCAGTCCTCCTGGTTCTCTGAGACAAAACACCGAAGATAAGTCTCAAGGCTTTGATTCAGACGCTCTGTCTGACCATTGGTCTGCGGATGAAAAGCCGAGGAAAATGACAATTGCATCCCCCGACGTAAACAAAATGCCCTCCAAAATTTAGACACAAACTGAGACCCCCTATCTGACACCACATCAGAAGGCAACCCATGAAGTCTCACAATCTCCCCAATGAACACCTGCGCCAGAGTTTTAGCATTAGGGAGGGCAGGAAGAGCAATGAAATGTGCCATCTTACTGAACCTGTCAACAACCACCAGAATGACAGTTTTCCCTGACGACGGAGGAAGATCCGTAATGATGTCCATAGACAAATGAGTCCATGGACGCTCCGGAAGTTTCAAGGGTAAGAGGGTCCCAGACGGACGGGTATGCGGGGTCTTAGAGCGAGCACAAACCCCACAGGACGCGACAAAAGTTATAACATCTTTATTAACGTTAGGCCACCAAAACCGGCGAGAAAGGAGATCTAAAGTAGCCTTACTCCCTGGATGTCCTGCTAAAGCAGAATTATGATGTGCCTCAATAACCTTTTGTCTCAACTGATTTGGGACAAACAGTCTCCCTGAAGGTCCTGCAAGGGCGTCCCCCTGAGCCTCTAACACCTCCTCCTCAAGCTCAGAAAATACAGCCGACACTACCACCCCCTCCTGAAGGATAGGAATCGGGTCATCCGTTTTCCCGGCCCCTGGGAAACTGCGAGACAAGGCATCAGCCTTAACATTCTTAGACCCAGGCGATATGTGACGACAAAATTAAACCTGGTAAAAAACAACGACCATCGAGCTTGTCTGGAATTCAGACGCTTAGCAGATTCCAAATACAGCAGGTTTTTGTGATCAGTAATGACGGTGACCGGGTGGACTGCCCCCTCCAAAAAGTGACGCCATTCTTCAAAAGCCAACTTAATGGCCAAAAGTTCCCTATTGCCGATATCATAATTCCTTTCGGCGGACGACAACTTCTTAGAAAAGAAAGCGCACGGATGCCATTTACCAGGGGACGGACCCTGGGACAATATTGCACCCACCCCTACGTCAGACGCGTCCACCTCCACAATGAACGGCTGTGATGCATCTGGTTGGATGAGAACGGGTGCCGAAGCAAAACATTTTTTCAAAGAGGAAAAAGCTTGGCAAGCTTTGTCCGACCATTTAGAAAAATCCGTCCCTTTTCTTGTCATGTCAGTGAGAGGTTTGACAACAGATGAGAAATTACAAATAAATTTCCGGTAGTAGTTAGCAAACCCCAAAAAACGCTGCAGAGCCTTAAGATCCTCTGGCTGATCCATTCAAGCACTGCTCTCACTTTTTCAGGGTCCATACGGAAACCGGAGGCTGACACCAAGAAACCCAAAAACTGAAGTTCCTGTACAGCAAATACACACTTTTCCAGTTTGGCGTATAGTTTATTGTCTCGCAAGATCTGCAACACCTGTCTCACATGCTCCTGGTGAGACACAAGATCTGGCGAGTAAATTAAAATGTCATCCAAATATACGACCACAAACAGCCCCACAAGGTGACGAAAAATGTCATTAACAAAATGTTGGAATACTGCTGGTGCAGTAGTCAGACCAAAAGGCATGACAAGGTTCTCATAATGTCCCTCCGGCGTGTTAAACGCCGTTTTCCACTCATCCCCCTCTTTTATCCTAATCAAATTATACGCCCCCCTGAGATCCAATTTAGAGAACCATTTGGCGCCCACAATTTGATTGAAGAGATCAGGAATAAGAGGGAGAGGATACGGATCTCGAACAGTAATCCGATTAAGTTCGCGGAAATCCAAGCAAGGGCGTAGGCCTCCATCTTTTTTCTTCACAAAGAAGAACCCCGCGGCCACTGGGGAAGATGAAGGTCTAATATGCCCTTTGGCCAGACTTTCCGAAATATAGTCTTTCAAAGCCTGCCTCTCAGGACCAGAAAGGTTATATAACCTAGCTTTAGGTAACTTAGCATCAGGAAGTAAATTAATAGAGCAGTTATACACGCGATGAGGAGGCAACTCCTGACACCCCTCCTCAGAGAACACATCCCCAAAGTCCTCCAAAAAAGGAGGCAATGTACTAGGCACGACCGCACTGATGACTGTGTTCATGCAGTTACTTTTGCAAAACTCACCCCATTGGCTTATCTCTCTGGACTGCCAATTAATCACAGGGTTATGTTTAACCAACCAAGGAAGTCCCAACACAATAGGAGTAGGTAGACCCTCCAACACATAACAAGATAATTGTTCCCTATGTATCGCCCCTACCCGAATATCAATGTTATGGACCTCATGAACAAAGCTACCTTGGCCGAGAGGCCTGGCGTCAATGGAGAATATAGGGATCGGTTTGGCCAATACACTCAGAGGCATACCTTGAGCCTGAGCAAACTGAGCGTCAACCAGATTAGCCCCGGACCCACTATCAAGAAGAACAGAAAATCTCTCCACTCTCGTACCAACCACCATCTCCACTGGTACAAGGAACTGAGAAGAACTAGCGGACGAAATACATACTCCCAGGTTGTCGTCCACCACACAACCTGGGATTAACAGTTTTCCGGCAACTTTTTGCTCAACAAGGCACGGGATGGACATCCCCCAACAAAATGTCCCTCTTTCCCGCAGAAGAAACACCTTCTAGTCCTGCTGCGTACCACCAATCCCCTCCTACGAAATGATGTCCCTCCCAACTGCATAGGCTCCTCTGAACAGACAAGGGGAACCTCAACATAAGGGACTTTTGTAGTAGGTGGAGCAACTACCGGGGGCGGAGTTACCTCACCCCTCTCCCGAAGCCGTCTATCAGTACGGATAGCTAGGGCCATAGCAGCCTCCAGTGATGGAGGAGAATCATACTGAGCCAAAACGTCTTTTAATTTGTCAGAAAGCCCATGACAAAACTGACTCCTAAGAGCTGGGTCATTCCACTGAGTATCTGTGGCCCATCTACGGAACTCAGAAGCAAATTCCTCCGCCGGACGATCTCCCTGCTGTATCTTACGTAATTTTGTCTCAGCAAGAGAGACCCGATCTGGGTCATCATATACCAAACCCAGGGCAGTAAAAAATCGATCTACAGACTGTAGAGCCGGGGATCCCGGAGGAAGGGAGAATGCCCAGGATTGAGGGTCCCCTTGTAGGAGCGAGATAACAATTCCCACTCTCTGCTCTTCACTCCCTGATGATCGAGGCCGAAGCCGAAAATACAATTTACATGCTTCCCGGAATGTGAAAAATTTGTCTCGCCCACCAGTGAACCTGTCCGGGAGAGCTACTTTAGGTTCAAATCTGGTTTGCTCCAGAGGAGACAAAACTTTGGACTTAATGTCCGTCAGCTCCATGGATAATCCCTGCAACTGCAGAGCCAGCTGGGCTACTGGATCCATGGCAACTGGGGATAATTTTATGGGTCCAGTGAAAATGTCACGCTGTCTAATGATATGTGTACGATGTCAGTAAACTATTCTTACAGAAACAACACTCTATACAACATATAGTTTAGCAACATCAGCATGTAAATATAGAATAGATTTACCTGACACGATATCCGTTGAACTCAGGGTTAATCTTGAGGACTTGATACGCTGTCACAGGAAAGAGGAGGACCGGGTCTAACCTGACCCTAAAACTGGGGTCCTAACTAATCCCTCACCTTGGAGGTACTGATAATGGTTCAGAGGTCCAAGTCTCCAGCCTAACCTAGTCTCCTATCAGACCCTGAACCCTGTAATCAGTCCTAAGAGGACCCTGACTACCACCAAAGGGATATGGGCTGATCTCTGCTAAATACACAGATTAGACATATAGGACAGACTGGAGAAAACACAGACTCGCATACACACTCAAACACAGAAGGAACATAAATGGTCTGGGATATAAAACTCTAAGCAAGTTGAGCTTAAAACAACTAAGGAGCTCTTTAACTTAAGTCTATACAGATACAATCCTATCTGTGGTCTGCATGAAGAATTTCACTGGCAACTCCCAAAACAGACAACCATGGATTTAAAGGAAACCAATCAACAAATAATCAATTGCAGCCGGGAGAAACTGAACCCAGTCCCAGAACCGAGCACAGACAGAATTAACTCCCTCACTGCCAAACACAAAGAAACAGCAACTCAGCTGTGAGAAGTCAGAATGTGCAACCGCGACGATCTTCGTGGCGATGCACACATGACACTGCTGTTTTGATTTTGTTACACCAGAGAACTAATTTAGGTGGTAGAGGTCGTGTGATCTCAGGTGATTTTGAAATTAGTAGAGTTGGTGTTTTTCAGGGTTTTCTGGGATTGCAGTAAGTACCCTTCCTATCCTTTTCTATTTAGATAGTTTGGGCCCCAGCGTTTGCTCATTCTATTTTCTTTCTGTGTCAGTATTTCCTCTTGTCTAACCGCCATTACATGTTTGGGGGCTTTCTATTATCTTTGGGGTTCTGCTCCGGGGCAGATAGCTTTCCTATTTCTATCTTTAGGTGTAGTTAGTTTCTCAGGCTGTGACGAGGCGTCTAGGACCAACGTAGGAACGCTCCACGGCTGCCTCTAGTTGTGGTGGTTAGTCAGGGTACTGCAATCCCATAGATTCCAACTGCTCTGGTGTATTGCCTTTTTTACCTGCACTCCTCAGCTACCGAAACATAACAGTATCACCGGCCTAAAAATTGAAAATTGTATGGTACTCACAGAAGGGAAAAAATATTGTGATAGAAAAAAGGTTGTCAGAGTTGTCAGAGATATTTTTCTTTTGTTGCATTTTTTTTTTTTTTCCCTCTGTATCTTTGGGTGCTGGGGAGGATCTTTTCTCCCAATGGAGTTTGCACAGTTGTCTGGCCGTGTGGATCAGCTTGCCACTGAGGTTCGGAGTATTGCTATCTATCTTGCTGGGTTGCCTGTTGTGGAACCTAGGATCCCCATGCCAGATTTGTTTTTAGGGGATCGAGCTAAGTTTCAGAATTTCAAAAATAATTGTAAATTGTTTTTTGCCTTAAAATCTAAGTCCTCAGGAAACGCAGCGCAGCAGGTTCAAATTATCATCTCTCTCCTGCGCGGCGATCCTCAGGATTGGGCTTTTTCCCTGACACCTGGGGATCCTGTTTTGAGTGATGTTGATGCGTTTTTTCAGGCTTTGGGGTTATTGTACGATGAGCCTAATGTCACTGATCAAGCTGAAAAAGCCTTGTTGGCATTAAATCAGGGGCTTGATGACGCTGAGTTATACTGTCAGAGATTCCGTAGGTGGGCAGTCCTGACCAAATGGAATGACGACGCTTTGGCGGCCCTTTTCCGGAAGGGTCTGTCGGATAATGTAAAGGATGTTATGGTGGGATTCCCTGTCCCCTCTGGTCTCAATGATTCTATGTCATTAGCGATTCAAATTGACAGACGTTTGCGTGAGCGGAGAAGTATGCGTGGAGTGGTGTTGCCTTGTGAACCAGCTTCTGAACCCATGCAGTGTGATAGAGTGGTGTCTGGGGCACAGCGTCATGAGTTTCGAAAGCGCAATGGGTTATGTTTCTACTGTGGTGATGCCTCTCATGCTATTTCAGTCTGCCCTAAGCGGGGAAGACGTTTTGCACGCTCAGTTGTCTTGGGTAGTGTTCAGACTAAGTTTTTATTAACTGTCACTCTGATATGCTCTCTGTCCTCATTTTCTGCTCAGGCTTTCATTGATTCTGGAGCAGCTATTAACCTGATGGATTATGATTTTGCTAAATGTTGTGGGTTTCCCTTGATACCCCTACAGAAGTCTATTCCCCTACTGGGGATCTATTCTACCCCTTTGGCTGAGAATAAACCCCAGTTTTCTACTCAGGTGATAATGAGGGTTGAACCTGATCACCAGGAGTGCTGCAAATTTTTGGTTCTATATAATCTGCATGACATTATCGTGCTGGGTTTCCCTTGGTTACAGTCTCATAATCCTGTTTTGGATTGGAAATCTGTGTCTGTAACCAGTTGGGGCTGCCAATGTGTTAATACCAACACTCCTGTTTTTTCTGCCTCCCCCCAAGCTCAGGATGTTCCTGACTTTTTGTTTGATTTTTCTGATGTGTTTAGCGAAAGTAAATCTGCATCCTTACCTCCCCATAGGAGCTATGACTGCGCTATTGAATTAGTGCCGGGTAGTAAATTCCCTAAAGGTCGCCTTTTTAACTTGTCTGTACCTGAACATGACGCTATGCGGTCTTATATCAAGGAATCATTGGAGAAGGGTCATATCAGACCATCCTCTTCACCCTTAGGTGCCGGTTTTTTCTTTGTGGCCAAAAAAGATGGTTCATTAAGGCCGTGTATTGATTATCGTCTCTTGAACAATATTACTGTGAAATATCAATACCCGTTACCCTTGATTTCTGACCTGTTTTCCAGGGTGAAAAACGCTACTTGGTTTACCAAGCTTGACCTCAGGGGGGCGTATAACCTTATTCGCATTAAGCACGGGGATGAATGGAAGACGGCATTCAATACCCTGAAGGGCATTTTGA
>JARQOD010000001.1:993994058-994169265 GCA_033576555.1 Oophaga sylvatica | reverse complement strand
AAAAAAAAAAAATTTTTTTCCCCGGGGGGAAAAAGGGTTTTTCCCCCCCCCAAAAAAAAAAAAAAGCCCCCTTTAAGGGGGGGAAAAAAAAAAAAAAAAGGGGGGGGGTTTTTTCCCCCAACCAAAAAAATTTAAAAAAAAAAAAAAAAAAAATTTTTTCCCCAAAAAATTTTTAAACCCCAAAAAAAAAATTAATTCTTTTTTTTTTTTAAAAAAAAAAAAAGGGGGAAAACCCCTTTTTAAAAAAAAAAAGGGGCAAAACCAAATTGGGGAAAACCCCAAAAAAAAAAAAAAAAAAAAAAAAAGGGAAAAAAAAAATTTTTTTTTAAAAAAAAAAAAAAATTTTTTTTTTTGGGCCCCCCAAATGGAAAAAAAAAAAAAATTTAAATTTAACCCGGGGAAAAAAACCCCCCAAAAAAAAAAAATTTAAAACCCCCCCCCCCCCTTTAACCCCCAAATTTGGGGGGAAAAAAAAAAGGGGGAAAAAAAAAAAGGGGGGGAAAAAATTTTTTTTAAAAACCCCCAAAAAGGGGTTTAAAAAAAAAATTTTTTTTTTAAAAACCCCCAAAAAAATAAAGTTCCCCAAAAAAATTTTTTTGGGGGGTTTTTACCAAAAAAACCCCAAAAAAAAAAAAAAACCCCCCCCAAAAAAAAAAAAAAAAATTTTTTTTTTTTTAAAAAAAAAAAAAATTTTTTTTTAAAAAAATTTTAAAAAAAAAAAAAAAATTTTTTTTTTTTAAAGGGGCCCTTTTTTTTTAAAATTTTTTTTTTTTTTTAAAAAAAATTTTTTTTTTTTTTTAAAAAAAAAAATTTTTTTTTTTTAAAATTTTTTTTTTTTTTAAAAATTTTTTTAAAATTTGGGAAAAAAAAAATTTTTTTTTTTTTTTTTTTTTTTTTTTTTTTTTAAAAAAAAATTTTTTTTTTTTTAAAATTAAAAAAAAACCCAAAAAAAAAAAATTTTTTCCCCCCCCCCCCGGGGGGGGGGAAAAAAACCCGGGGGGGGGGGGGGGCCCCGGGTTGTTGCCCCCCCTTTTTTTTTAAAAAAAAAAAAAAAAAAATTTTTTTGTTTTTTTTAAAAATTTTTAAAATTTCCCCCCCCCGGGGGGGGTTTGGGGGGTTTTTTTTTCCCCAAAAAAAGGGGGGGGTTTTTTAAAAAACCCCCCTTTATTTTTTTTTTTTTTTCCGGGGGGGAATTCCCTTAATTTTTTTGGGGGAAAAGTGATTTTAGGCAATATCCCCCAAAGGGGAAATTTTCCCAAAAAAATGTGGGCATATCCTGTACTGCTGCGGTTTTGGGGTTAAAAAAATGGCAGGCTGTGTTTGGGTGGAAATGTGTCAGAATGCAAAAAAAGGCGCCGCCGCCATTTTTTGCGTCACTGTCTGTGAATTCAGTAAGGGACAGAACGTGCTCTGCTGACTCTGGGGGGGGCAGTTGGATTGATTGCGATTTGTTTCTGTGTTTAGGCAGGTTTTAATTTTTTCCCCGGCTGTGAAAAGCTTCCTTTTGCTGCAGTGTTGTTTTAAAAGCTCTGCAAGGTGTGTGTGAGTGGGTGACGCTGCAGTTTGCTCTGTATGCAACGTTTTCTGAGGCATTGGGAGTGTACTCACAGACTCTTTTTTTTTTTTCATGTTTTTTGCTGTCCATGTAAAAATTTTTAAAAAAAGTGTGCGCGCTTCCCCCCCCCCAAAATACCTTGGTTGCAAACCTATAGAAGTCCCCCCAAGGGGGCCCTTTTCCCGCAAAAGGGGGAAAAGTTGTGTTTCAGTGTTTTCTTAGTCGGCTTTAATTTTTTTGTTTTTGGGGTAGATCCCCCCCCATTACTTCAACCCCGCCCGGTGTTTCCCCTGCTGGTGTCTGTCACTGTGTAAAGTTAGGTTTCGTTCCCTTTTTTGTTTTTTGCTTGGGGGGCGGGAAAACCGGGGAATTGGGGTTTTTAAAGGAAATGATTGTTTTTATTTTACAAGCAGGGAGAAAAAAGGGGGACGTTTTTAGGAACAGCGACAGGGGAAAAACAGGCCGGGTAACTTTTAAGCATACAATTAAAATTTCCCAAAGGGAGGTTCAGGATCTTTTCGTACCCCCAAATTTCTGCAAAAAGGATTACCAAACAGCAGGTTTCCCCCTCCCCAAAAGGGGTTCCAAGGGGTTTTAGTAGGGAATTTTTGGGAGTACAAGTCCAAGGCTTCCAAGACTGACTGAGGCTTGATTCAGGGCACTGATTGTTCAGCTGAGGCTGCTTAAAAAAGCAAGAGGAAAGAATCGGGGGGGGGGAACATGAAAACTAAAAATCCATATTAACTGGGGGCCCAAGAGCTGCAGAAAGACGAAAGCAAAAGGGCCCCGAGGGAAAACTGAGTTTAAAGGGAAAAATGTCAACGGCAAAAAACCCCTTACATTATCCCCCCTTAGGGAAAACCCCTCCCGGGACCTGACCAGGTTGGGGGGGTACCTCTTTTAAAAACTGCGGGCAGGCGGGAGCATTTACATTTTTGGGACTGGTTCCCGGGTTTTTTCCTCCCCTGGGTAGCCCTGCCTTTTTTAAACAATTTTGAAAACTGTTTTTCGTAAAAACCCCGGAAAATTTGAATCCTTTCCCCAAAAAATTTTCCTACCCCGACTGCATGGGTCGGGCAAGGGGAAAAAGTCCCAGGAAGTATTGGGTGTTGCAGCCTTTAGTAGGATACATGAAAAGGGGGTTCCCCTAGTTTTGGGCATTTTAAGACGACGCAAAAAGCATTATAATTTTTCTGATCTTAAAAGCCAATGTACTTTGCCCCCAATTAGACGATGGAATTTTTTAATTTTTAAAGGGGTTTTGGTTGACAGCCAGATAAATCCCCCACCTTAAAAAACTGGGCGGTTTACAAAATTTTTCTGTGCTTTCTGCCCCTTTCCCCGAGCCAATTCTTTTTTTTCCCCTTTAGAAGATCCATTTCTTTTGAAGTGATTTTTTCAGCCACTGGGGGGAAGGGCGTTTTTTGGGGAAAAACGGGAAGAATGTTGGTTGTAACTAGAGGGGATTTAAAAAGGGATGCTTGTGGAGGCGCTCTGGAGGTTATAAGGGGGACTCACCCGGGGGGGAAAAGTAGACCCCCCCATCTCCTGTAGGGGCAGATAAAACGCGGGATACTGCCAGGGGGATTGGTTCGTTCTGTCTGTCCTTTAGTCTGGGGATGAAAAGCAAAAAAAGGGGGTTTTTTTTTTAAAATGCCCAAGGGCCAAAAAAATTTTCCCAAAAAAAAACCTTAAAAATGAATTGCACCCTCCCCCCAAAAATGACCTAAACCCGGTCCCCCAAAAAAGGGGAAAAAAACCCCATTTTTAAATCATAAAGTTGATGTTTTTTTTTGGGCAGGGAAAGAAAAAAACAAGGGTTTAAAATGAGGCCTTTTTTAGCGGTAAACCCCCCACTAAAATGGTGTTTTCCCTTGGAGGTTGGAATCCACAATGAACCCCAAAAATGGTCCCCACGGGGGGACGGGGGGGGGAAGAGGTTGCAACAGACCAGTTGGGAGGAGCGAGGTTTTTTGGGCATTTTTCCAGTTAAATGAAGTGACATGTTTAAAAAATTTTCCTGTAATGGGCCCCCCAAAAAAAACCCCGGGGGAAAAAAATTCTTGTGTCTTTGAATTCCCCAGGGCCTGGTATCGGGGGTGGGGGTGAGTTGAAATACTTTTCAATCGGGATGTTTCGGGTTATCAGTTTTTTGTCCCTAAATCCACACACCTTTTTTTAAAGACAAGACTTCCCCCCCTTGGGGGGGTTGGGGCCCAAAAAAAAAGAATCGCATGGTATGTTCCCCTTGATGTTTTTAAGTAGGCCCTTGTTATGATACCCCGGGAATCTGAGTAAAGGGAAAATGTTTGGGAGGAGTAAGTGGAGTGTCTTGTGAATGCCCCCTAGAGAGTGATCGCCTTTCCATTGCGCGCCCTGGTCTAAAAAGAGATGAAAAAATTTAAAAAATTGGTTTTAAAAAAATTTTCCGGGGACCCTGGCGAGGAGTCGGACTTACCCGACTGTAAATTCAAGGTTAGGGGGGGTTCTGCAGGGGATATTTGCTGGGGCACCCCCTGAAGAAGGTGTCTCCTTTCCCTTTTAAAAGGCGGCAAAAGGGGCCCAACAATTCCTTTTGCCCACATCGTAGTTCCTCTCAGCGAAGACAATGCTGGGAAAAGAAGGAAAAAGGGGAAAAAAGGGGACATTCTTCTCCCTTTTCTCTGAGGAGTTGGCTCCACGGCCCGTCTGAAGATCCACCTCATTTGAAAGGGAAGCTCGGGGGTTGGGATGTATAAGTTTTTTGCGGGGGTTTTTAAAATTTTTTTTTTTAAAAGGAAAATGCTTCCTGGCTTGCGGGGCCCCGGAAACCTGTGTTTGGGGAAAATTTGGGGGGTGGTGACACTACCTCAGAAAAAATTTTTAAAAAAAACGTTATAGAAATTGGCCCAAACCCAGGGGAAGCTTTCACCCCCTTTCCCCATTTCTGGGAAATTTGGGGCCCAACCCCCTTTATGGTTTGGGGGTTTTTTTTTTCCCCATACTAATCCCCTTTCGTGATAGTCATACCCCAAAAATTGTTTTTGGTCCCAGGGAAAATTTCCGTTTTTTAGTTTGAGTTTAGTGGTTTTGTCCCTTTGGCTTTCTAAGCCCCTTCTCTCGGGGCCCTGATGTTCCCCCTGTGGAGTTAGAAAAAATTAGAATTCACCCCAAAAAATCCCCCAAAATGAAAACTAGGGTCCCTGAAGATATCTTCGCGAGTGTTTTGGGAAAAGGGGTGGGGGGGGGGACTGACCAAAAAAGGGATAAAATAGTTTAAAAACGTCCATAGGTGACCTAAAAACGTCTTCCATTTTTCCCCAGGTTTAAAACGGGACCAAGTTATAGGCCCCCGGAGACCCCAAATTTAGAGAAAAAAATTTTTGGATGCCGCACTTCTCCAAAAAATCTGGGATTAAAAGGAAAAGGATAAGGTTTTTTTAAAACCCTTTTTGAGTTCCTATAGTCTATGCAGGGTTTTCAAAACCCCCTTTTTCTTCACAAAGAGATGGGGGCCCCGCGGGAGAAAAGAGGGGGTTGATCCCCTTTTGGGGTAAATTTTCGTTATAAAACCCCTTTAAAGTTTTTTGCTGGGCCCCCCTGGGGGTAGATCTTACCCCAAAAAGGACCCGGGGCCGGCAATAATTTTAATTGGAAAATATTTGGACGGTGAGGAGGAAGTGTCAGGTTTTTCTTGTCAATAAATCCAAAAGTCCTGGTTTTTGGGGGGTTCGGGGGCTGACGGGTTTCCCTTTTTGGAACAGGCAAGCTGAAACCCCTTGAAAAAATCTGTTCCCCGGAAAAAGGGGGTTCCTTGGGCCCCCGTTTTAAAGTAGGTTTGCGCCCCCCCGCCAGGTTTGCCCTAGAATAATGGGGGAAAATGGGGAGAAGAGATAAGCATAAAAGACTTTTCTCTTGATGATCTTTACCCATAAGGACCCTCAAAGGCTCTGTTTCTTGATCCACTGGTCCAGAAGTCAGTAGAGAGCCATCCACAGTCTCCATCTGTACTGGAGTAGCCTTCTTCACTGAACGTATCCCCTGTTTCAGAGCAAAGGAGATATCCATAAAATTTCCACTTGCTCCTGAGTCGATCATAGCAGAGCTAGACACCCAGACTGAGTCAACCCAGAGTTTGATGGAAAGGAAGCAATGAGAATTGATTCTTTTACAACTCAGCTGGGACACCGCTGAGGAAAACTTGAAAAATTGCAGCGTTTATACCGTCATCGTCCCAGAACTAACAGAGTTTAAGTCCGAGAAATCAAGATCTCTTGCAGCAGATCTCTCTGGAGCCTGAGGCTCGGACATGACAGAGCTCCTCTCGCAACACTCACAGTGAATGACTGCTGCAGTAGTCTTACGAGAACGGCTGGGGCAGTTTATAATGAAGTGCCCTGACTTACCACAGTAGAAACATAGATTTTCCTTTATACGATGTTCTTTGCGTGCATCACTAACCCGTCTTTGTAAAGAGTCCACCTGCATGGGTTCAGGTTCTGGTTCCCTTGTGATCCTACTCAAAGGTTCCTTAGCTGAGGAGGGAGGTAGTAAAAGGTTAGTGCGATTATTTTCGAACCATCTCTCTTGTCTGCGTTCAGTCAGACGAGCATCAATACGGATACAATAGTTAATAAAGTCACCTATTGCAGTGGGAGGGTCGGCACGAGCAAGTTCATCCTTAATCAGTGGAGACAACCCTTTCCGAAAAATAGATTTTTTAGCGGAAGTGTCCCAAGTGGTATCAAGAGCCCATCTCCTGAAATCCAGGGCATATTCGGCTACTGAACGCTTACCTTGGCGCAAAGTTAACATGGCTGCTTCAGCTGTTGCACCTCAATTGGGGTCATCAAACACCTGCCCCATGGCTGAAATAAAAGCATCAAGGTGATTCAAACAATCATCCTCAGTCTCAATCAGAGGGTTTGCCCACATCAAAGCCTTATTGGTAAGCAACATGATTATAGTAAGCACTTTGGATCGTTCAGTGGGAAATTGTGAAGCATGTGCAGAGAAAAATAAATTGCATTGATTAATAAATCCCCTGAATTTCTCACGTTCACCGCCAAAACTAAAAGGAGGTAATTTGGGGATCCCAGAACTCGGGGTTATGGCAGGAGCCTGGACTCGTTCCTCTAGAGCCTCAATCCTGGCTCGCAATTCCTGGGTAGTCTGTCCAAACACTTGCAAATTATGATTAGTGAGGTCCTGTAGGCTTGCAAAACGGGTTTTTAAAGTCTGTACATCTGAAAGGATTGTATCAGTCACTCCGCAAAGTTCCTTTATGCGGGCCTCCATCTTCCAGATCTTTTAAGGCAGAAGTGCTGGAAGGAGAAGAGGAAAAGGAAAAAAAAAAAAAAAACAATAGTGTTTACCTGTGGTAACACTCCAGAGTAAAATTTTAAGGGAATGCACTCACCTGGAATGGTTGTGAGAAGTCACAACCACTGTCATCACATAAGGTATTAAACGGACATCTGATATCCACAGTCACAGCAGACACGGCTTTCCCAGACCCAGCAGACACTAAACATTGGCTCCTGAATCTTGTCATGTATAGTGTACAGTTCCTATAGCGTCTTGTGCTTGGGTGCGAGGAAAACACAGGAGACATAGGTTGAAATGAAATGACTTGTATTACTTCATACAAGCATGCTGAAAAGTTCACACAGTTTGCAGGAACAGCGACGGGAGACACAGCAGGCCAGAGTAACGTCAAGCACTACAATAACTCTCCAAAGCAGGTTCAGGATCTCTTCTCTGTACCGTAATTCCTCTGCAAACATGGATTCACCAAACAGCAGGTTTCCAGAGTCCAAAAGTGTTCCAAGGTTCCTCAGTAGGGAATAGCTGGAGTACAAGTCCAAGGCTTCCAGGAGTCAGGTCACAGACTGACTGAGGCTTGATTCAGGAGCACTGATTGTTCAGCTGAGGCTGCTTAAGAAGCAAGAGGGAAGAATCAGGGCGGGAACATGAAAACTGAAACTCCATATTAACTGAGGGCAAGAGCTGCAGAAAGACAGAAAGCAAAATGGCCGACGGAAAACTGAGTTTCAAGGAACATGTCAACAGAGACAAAGAACCTTACACACTGGCTCATCCTTGTAATTTTTCAAAAATTGCTGCTGCTTTCTTCTATTTAAAATTTACAAAAATCTATTAGTGTGACACTCTTCCATCAAAATACAATACATTGCTTGCAAACATAATAGAAGTCCACAAAAAGGCCTTTCACAGCAAGTGAACAGTTGTGTTTCAGTGGTCTGAGCTTTAATTTTTTTGTAGGAGTGTAGATCCCGCTCCACTTACTTCAACCACCACAGCGTGTACTCTGCTGAGTGTCTGTCACTGGCTCATCCTTGTAATTTTTCAAAAATTGCTGCTGCTTTCTTCTATTTTAAATTTACAAAAATCTATTAGTGTGACGCTCTTCCAGAGGACAGCGTTTGTTGGCCAGTTGTGAGTCTGCAGCACATGGTTGATTTCATGCTGCAGTGCCTGAGAAACGACGCCGCATCGCCCACATTCTCACCACGTCAGATTATTGGGTGTACACCCTCCTAGACCCTCGCTACTGGGACAACTTACAAAGCCTCATCACACCGTTGAACCGGGACCGTAAAATGTTGGAGGACCAAGACACACTGTTGAAATCCATAATGTTCTCCATTCCAGCCGAGAGCGCTGCTGCTGCTACTGCTTTACAGAGCAGCTCTGTGCGTCGAGGCATTGTAGACACCTCTGCAACAAGAGAGAGCACAAGCAGCGCCTCTGCACAGGGCAAGAGCTGTATGTTACAAATGTGGCGAAGTTTTGTGACAGCGCCACCAAGGTGTACACCATAGTGATGGGAAATCTAGTTAATTTTGGTGATTAGTTCACCATGAACTAGTTCACTGAAAAGATTAGTTCAAAAGATTAGTTCATTTAGTTCAGTTTTTCTCCACCCTATCCTGTGAGGAGCTGATAGGAAATGCATCATGTGACCTCTGAACTAAATGAACTAGATGAACTGCTGAACAAAATGTTCTATTGAGAATGACTCAGGACAGCCTAGTTCAATCTGATGCCTCTGACTGAGCCCAGCAGTGCCACATAATGATTGTGTATGAGGGGGCTGAGAAGCAGTTCAGCATCCACCATTTTAAGAACAGAACAGGGGTCAGTGTTAAAGATTTTAGCAAGACTGATCTTCTAGGCTAGAGGCATGAACTACACACAGAAACACTCTCTCTTATACACACATATGAGCTGTGTCTGTGTACTGTGTGTGCAATTTCATTTTTTATTAATAATATTATTATTACTGTTATATTTGTATTTGATGTGTGGTATGCCTTGGAGGTGCTGGCTTGCCCTGCTGCCAGTGTATTATCTGAGCGCGTCTTTAGTGCCGCAGGTGGTGTACTAACAGACCGTCGCATGCGACTATCCTCAGACAATGTAGACCGGCTTATTTTTCTGAAAATGAACAAGGCATGGATCTCACCTGAATTTGCCTGTCCGTTTTCAGATTAAATAACTGTTTGCCAACGTTTTCCAAGTCTCCTGTTATGTTCATCTTTCTACCACCTGAACTCTACTCCCTGGGCTACAACACTGCCAGTCACAGGGGAATGATCATTTACAAAACAAAATGTTATCCCCAACAAATAGTAGCGCAACGACTCCAGTGCCCACTTTATCGCCAGGCACTCTCTCTCTACAATGCTGTCTCTGTTTTTTGATGGAGTAAGTTTTCGACTCAGGAAACTAATGGGATGCTCCTCCCCGTTAAGCTCCAGTCCTGAGACAACACGGCACCCAGACCTACCTCTGACGCATCAGTCTGGACAATGAATTCTCTTTTGAACTCGGGTGTGCTCAAAACTGGTGACCCACACAGTGCCCCTTTTATTGCCCCTGTTGATGACCCCTTGCTGATTTATTAACCGGCTACACCAGATCCATGGGTATTCTCTCAAACTGGACCTCTAAAATTTTTAATGGCACCAAGGGACTCACTAAATGAGGCTGAGGACTGTGTATCTGGCGCATGCGACAAGAGTTACAATACCGTTTAACTTCTTGATAGACCCCCAGCCAGTAAAACCGTTGTATAATTCTGTGTAGGGTTTTCTTCTGGCACAAATGTCACCCTAGTACATGCGCATGCGCTAAGTCCATTACCAACCTCCGATATGACTGCGGTAGCAGCAATTGTTAAAAAATTTCCACATGTATTTTATAAACCTGATACAGCAAATCTTGGTTCAGCTCTAATTGTTGAAATACTGTAGCTGCCCCGGGGTGTTGGGGTTCCCCATTGACAACCAGTAAATTTTCACGGGCTAGACTCAACGTAGGGGCCGCGGAGTTGCACCTTAAAAATTTGTCACCTGTCACATTTAAGTATTACAATTCAGGTCCCGGTGTCAAATCTTCCATCTCCCCAACTAACACTTCGATAGGAGAGGGGTTTTCCTACTCCACCGAAGGCAAAGGTAATACTGCCCACTGCACACATGTGTTATGCATAGTGAGATGTGTAGCCCTGGTGTTAAGGCACACGCAGTACCCTGGAGGATGTGCGGAGGGGTAACAGTTTAATGCTCAATAAACATTCACTCCATCACACACTTAGACACACCCATAGGTTATAAGAGCTAGTGAGATCCAGTCAGTCAGTCAGTTTCCTGTCTTCGGACAGAGGAGTCTAGCCCGGGTGGCTCCTGAGTGAGTCATCCCACCTGTGTGCAGTCTGTGCAGGAAGAGAGAGGAGTTAGCAGCAGGACCTTCAGTCTCCTGTCCCAAGGACAGTGGAGTTCAGTGACGTGCTCCTGAACTAGAAGATTACTGAGCACCTGTTAGCAAGCTCTGGGGAAGAAGCAAGAAGGGACTAGCCTGCATTACCTAGGAAGTGTGGAGTGCTTATGCTACAAGCGCGGACAGGGCGAAAGGCGCAGTGGAAAGGAGTCAGAAGTGCCTTAGGATTGGATTATCCTGCACATTGTTACCGGTCACTGGGGACCGAAGCGTCACTATAGCTCCAGGCATAGTGATAGAAAAACCAGAGGCTTACTGGACCTTAGGTTACAGAAAGCAGCCCTTGGAGTGTCGGTACGTAACTGGGGTCAGGGAGAGTGGGAACTTTGAGTCACTGCAGGACCACATTAGGAACCCAGCTCTCTCAAAGGAAGACTCCGACCACAAAACTGACCGGGCAGTACAGATTTGAAGAAGCTGGAGTTCTTGGAGGGAACTAAGCTTTATGCTGGTTGAACTCATCATTTTGGAAAGTAAGGAGGCCCATAACCTGTTCAGCTGTTATCTCAAAGCACATCCTCCACCCGACCAGCCTCCCTGGGACCTGCCTTATCATCTGACAAGTAAAAGGTATGGAAAGACGCTGGATGGTGTGAGACTGACTTATTTATCTGCACAACCCCACCATAACTATCGACCTGAGGGAAGAATCCCACCTGTAGGGGACCCGACATCTAGCTGCCTCACCATCCCCTCAGAGATCTACAGCAGCGCTGGTCTTAGTGATCAGAGAACTACAGGTGGCGTCACGAACTGTATATATACCTATCCCCTGTAAATATTCCCCCCAACATACGCCTGACCGCCAGGGCCACAGACCGAGCCAGCGCTACCTGTGACAACCCCATAGACTTCCATGGGCTCGGCTCTGAGTACCCCATTGCTCTGGTAAACCACAATTGTGGTGCGGGTCAAGACAACTTGGCGTCACGAACAGGATGCGAAACTCGCAAAATTGCGAGCCCTGTGTGCCTGTGGAGGTGTTTTTGTGGAAAAGGACTGTTTGCTATTTTTGGCGCTAGAATCCGCCATTTTGCCGCCAAATTCGCGCCCTCAGGCGCTGGAGAAGAAGGTGGGCGTGGATTCGTGGGCGTGTGCCCCCCTGTGGTGCGAAGAGAATGCCTGCCCTCTCAAAGTGCTATTACAACATGCGATCCTGCCCTACAGCAAAGGAGGTCGCCTCCTCTTCACCTTCCCTGCGAAGAGGAGGAGACGCAAACCCCGCCTCCACGGAAGAGACCGGACGTTTCGAAAAGAAGAACAGAGACGGTTCTGGAACATCATGGAAGCAGGACGTGTGCAGCCGAGCAGGGAAGCGGTGGAAGGCAGGCCCCGCTCCCCAGCCAAGCTGCCACTGGAACTGGAACCATCGGTGGTCCTGCACCTGCAGCAAGCATTGCTGGAAATTAAAGAAGAGAATGCCAGACTGAAAAAGATGATTTTGCCACAACCTGGCATGGAGGAGATCGAGAGACGCCGGCGTACCCTGATGCAGCGGCGGCTGTGGGACGCGGTGATCTCTCCCTTCGATGACCCCTCACGTCTGGAACTTCCAAAATTTCTGCTGCCCAAGGCTAAGGAGCAACCGGAGGCTGCCCCCGAAAGTACCGACCCTGATCCCACCGGTGAAGCGGTGGAGGCGAAGGAGGTTGAGGAGGTACCGCCAGTTCCGGAACGCCCGCCCGGCCAGGAGGCCGCAGCAGAGGATCGATCCCCGATAGGGACACCGGAGGGGTCCTGTCCGTCATTACCAGACGTTGACTGGGATGAGATGGCGCGCCTGGATGACGTCGCCTACACCGCCCAGTGGGAACGTGAGTGGCAGCATCGCGAAGAGAAACAGCAACGCTAGCAGGAGGAAGAGCGGGAAGCTCAGCGCAACCGACAGCGGCAGCATGCAGAGCTGATCGCGGACAAGGAAAGTGTCCGTCGAGAAAAAGGTACTCTGAGGGAACCGCGGCGGCAGGGGTGTGTGACAGAGTTCCAGCTCCGGAAGGGCTGGGGCTTCATCAGAGAACCGGGCCTCTACCCAGGGGTCTTTGTCAGCAGACGCGACGTAGAATCCCACCTACCGCAAGGCCATCCCGGGAGGGACCTAATTAATGGAGACATTGTCACCTATACACGACACTGGGGTATGAAGGGATGGTATGCCCTTAATGTCACAATCGTCCGTGACCCCGTCCCCGACGCAGGTAACGTCACCACTACCGCAGCGTCCCCGTCTCCAGCTCAAACAGCACCAGGCCGTGCCCCAGCATCGCCCCCTGCAGGCTCCTCGCAAATGGAAGCAACATCTGCATACTCTTCATTATCTTGTCCTGCTGCATCGCAACCTGCGACCCAGACCACATCTCAATCAGCAGTTTACACGACGACGCGCACGGCGACTATTTCCGCATCACGAGAGCAAGTGGCCATTACAGTAACGCAAACAGCGTCTCATAAAGCGAAAGCACCCGTTGCGCCCCTAGAGGTTCGTATGAGAACTGTGGCGACCCAGACTCTGATAGCAGGTCACGACTTGTTGGTCATGGGATCTAGGGACCATCGCATTGTTCCAGCCCCCGGGGTGGAAAATGTAGTTGAAGTAATTAAACAGTAAAAAAAAAACGGTAAGATCCAGACAGGGGTCTACCATATGTAACGTTGTAGAAAGTTTGAGAATTTTTGCCAGTTTTGCACTTTATTGCCAAATGTATCTATGTTTTATGTAAAATGAGTAGAATGCCCGGCTGGGTACTAGAATGAAGATTTGAAAAGGTTAATTGCAGATTCTTGCATATAGAATTTGATATAAGGTGAATTTAAAGTTAAAATAAGTATATATGTAGATATATAATGTAGATATTAAAGTGAGAAAGATAAATATGTGCTCTTTTATTATGACATGGACTGAGAGGCTGAGGACTGTGCCAGCCCAGAACTTATCCTGTAAATAGTTGCGCTTCGGTGCACAATATTGGTTTTACATAAAACCACCACAACTACCTCTGAATAATAAAACCCGTGTGGTGTGGCACTAGTGAGGTCTGCATTCATATGTCCTGCAGCCCACCCAGGACCCACGTTGAAGGTTTGGTGCGGGTCCTTCACAAGAATACTGTGTATATATTGAATGCCTTGATGCTTTAATACTTTTTGTATTTTTCTAATGTTTGAATGCAACGTTCAAGAAATCCTTACCTCCCGGATGGGAAGAGTTAATGTTTATTGTTAATGAAAAACAAAATGTCTTCTTGTATTTCACAGCCCGGGAGTGCTGTATTTTACCATGGGGGAATGTGTAGCCCTGGTGTTAAGGCACACGCAGTACCCTGGAGGATGTGCGGAGAGGTAACAGTTTAATGCTCAATAAACATTCACTCCATCACACACTTAGACACACCCATAGGTTATAAGAGCTAGTGAGATCCAGTCAGTCAGTCAGTTTCCTGTCTTCGGACAGAGGAGTCTAGCCGGGTGGCTCCTGAGTGAGTCATCCCACCTGTGTGCAGTCTGTGCAGGAAGAGAGAGGAGTTAGCAGCAGGACCTTCAGTCTCCTGTCCCAAGGACAGTGGAGTTCAGTGACGTGCTCCTGAACTAGAAGATTACTGAGCACCTGTTAGCAAGCTCTGGGGAAGAAGCAAGAAGGGACTAGCCTGCATTACCTAGGAAGTGTGGAGTGCTTATGCTACAAGCGCGGACAGGGCGAAAGGCGCAGTGGAAAGGAGTCAGAAGTGCCTTAGGATTGGATTATCCTGCACATTGTTACCGGTCACTGGGGACCGAAGCGTCACTATAGCTCCAGGCATAGTGATAGAAAAACCAGAGGCTTGCTGGACCTTAGGTTACAGAAAGCAGCCCTTGGAGTGTCGGTACGTAACTGGGGTCAGGGAGAGTGGGAACTTTGAGTCACTGCAGGACCACATTAGGAACCCAGCTCTCTCAAAGGAAGACTCCGACCACAAAACTGACCGGGCAGTACAGCTTTGAAGAAGCTGGAGTTCTTGGAGGGAACTAAGCTTTATGCTGGTTGAACTCATCATTTTGGAAAGTAAGGAGGCCCATAACCTGTTCAGCTGTTATCTCAAAGCACATCCTCCACCCGACCAGCCTCCCTGGGACCTGCCTTATCATCTGACAAGTAAAAGGTATGGAAAGACGCTGGATGGTGTGAGACTGACTTATTTATCTGCACAACCCCACCATAACTATCGACCTGAGGGAAGAGTCCCACCTGTAGGGGACCCGACATCTAGCTGCCTCACCATCCCCTCAGAGATCTACAGCAGCGCTGGTCTTAGTGATCAGAGAACTACAGGTGGCGTCACGAACTGTATATATACCTATCCCCTGTAAATATTCCCCCCAACATACGCCTGACCGCCAGGGCCACAGACCGAGCCAGCGCTACCTGTGACAACCCCATAGACTTCCATGGGCTCGGCTCTGAGTACCCCATTGCTCTGGTAAACCACAATTGTGGTGCGGGTCAAGACAGAGACTGATAGTAGCCAACAAAGTAGCTAACAAAGGCCACTTGTGATCGCCCTATCAGCGTAGGACCAATGCTACTCAAAAGATCTGCCATGATCCTGGACAAAATCTTGATATAATGGTCAATGAGTGAGAATGTACGATAGGATCCAGGCAGATGTGAATGTTTGTTTGGTTTTAGTAGCAACTTCATGTGTGACATGTTTGAATGGCTGGGCAACCCTCCTGTCTCCAATATATGATTGAAGGTGCGTACCAATGTGGACGGGATATCCTCACTCAATAATTTTAATAATTTGGCTGTAAACCCGTCAGGTCCTGGAGCTTTCCCGTATTTAAAGTAACTTATCGCCGCTGTCACTTCCGTCACCTCAATTTGTTTTTTTAAAAGGAGAAGCTGATAGTTTGTGATGGATGGTAACCGTATTCCATCTACAAAGGTGTTACCCTCCGCACTATCCGTATGTTCCACCTTATATAAGTCTGAGTAGTATTCTTGTAGAATGGTGTTTATGGTTCGAGGGTCTGTGTTCATGATCCCATGTTTATTCGTTAACGCTGTAATATGTTGATGACGAATGTGATTTCCTTTCGCTAGTCGTGCTAATAGTCTCCCTCATTTGCTACCATAACGATATACATCGGCTCTATAATTGTTTATTACTGCTTGTCTCTCGTCGATATACCCATACGTGTAAGTCAGCCTTAGCCTGCTTACATCTATTTTTAACCTGTGTTGATGAACTTGTCTTGTTTGCCGTGTACCTATCGCGTAATATCCTGCTAGCCTGCGAGTAGTTTGTCGCCATCTTCTTTTTTAGCGTTGTCTGATACCCTATTAGTTTCCCGCGCATTACTCCCTTCCCTGCTGCCCATAAAAGTTCCGGCCTATCCCTAGTATCTCCATTATCCCTTACATATTAAAAACACCATTGCTTCACATGATGTCGAAACTTCTCATCCATTAACAAATAGGTCGGGAAGCGCCAAGTTTGGTTTGGCCCCATCTGCACCATATCTGGCAGGGTCACTGATACGGGCGCGTGGTCATATTTAGCTACGTTGTGCACATCTGCCTCTTCCACTCCCCTTAATAGCTCGTGTGCTATCAATATATAATCTATTCTGGACCAAGAGTCATGTGGCGCCGAATAGAATGAATATTCACTGCCATCTGGGTTCAGGTGTGTCAAAATGTCTACAAAGTTACTCGTGTCTAGCAAGGGTTATTATAAACGTGTGTCATGTGATCGCACATTCATTCGCATCGACCTACAGTTCTTCACTGTTTAGATTCACCATATTTAAGTCACCACCGTGGGTGGTTTTAATGCTCTCCTATCGGCCTGATATGCTTGGATACCTGGGATAAATTCAGGAACGTCTCCAAACTCCCTACTCACATGTCAGCGCAGGAACCGTAAGAGGGAACGTGCTTGTTTTGTTGCGCATAGGTGGAGTTGTATACAGTAAATGATTACTGCTGTCTTATTTTTTGCGTCCCAAGGGCAGAATAACTCTGCGTAACGTTACATTTTACAGACACTCATATAATAGACACACGCTACCCTAACCGTGACACAAGGAAGGTATTGTTGCCGGATAAAGCCGCCATTTTAGCGTCACTGTGCTGTTAATTCTGTTTGGGACAGAACGCTGCTCTGCTGACTCTGAGGGACAGTTAGAGATTGCGATTTTGTGTACTGTGCTTTAGGCAGGCTACTTTACCAACCGCTGTGTACATCTTCCTTTTGCCTTGCAGTGTTTTTTTCACAGCTCTGCAAGGTGTGTGTGTGAGTGCAGGTGACGCGCTGCAGTTTGCTCGGCATACAACGCTGTATGTAGGCATCTGCACATGTCACTCTCACACTCTTTTTTTTTTTTTCTTTAGTGTAATTCTTGCTGCTCAATTCAATTTAAATTATAGTGTGACGTGCTTCCATCCGTATCCAATACATTGGTTGAAAACACTGTAGAAGGACACAAAAAGCCCTTTCACAGCTAAGAGTTGTGTTCACTGTAGTCTGAGATTTTAATTTATTCAATTTTGATCACGCTCAAGTTACTTCTTCAAGCAATGCTGCTTGTACTCTGCTGAGCGTGTCTTACTGCCTCATCCTTGTCATTTTTCTCTAATTGGTGTACATGTACATCAAAGTAGTCTTCATTTTGATTGAAATCCAAGCAGGTACCCGGACACTATATGGCTGCTTTTATACGGTGGACTGGCTCCAACATTCAATAACACTTAAGATGCAATCGGGCACCTTGTCAAGGCCCAATCCTCTTCTCCCTCTGATATAATAATAATAATAATCTTTATTTATATAGCGCCAACATATTCCGCAGCGCTTTACACTTTAACAGTTTCAAAACACAAGTCATAAGTAACAACGTTAACAATACAATAATTAAAGTAAAATAAGCCGACCCTGCTCGTAAGAGCTTACAATCTACAATGAGGTGGGGGAGATACAAAGTACAGGGGTGTATATACAATGGTGCATTTACAATGATGGTCCAGCCATCTTGAGGGAGTGAGGCATGGATGGAGATAGTGAATGGGCTACACATACACACTTAAACATAGAACGACTTTGGTTATTGAATGTGATAGGCCACTCTGAACAAATGTGTTTTGAGGGAGCGCCTGAAACCAGGCAAATTGTGGATAGTCCTAATTTCTTGTGGTAGAGCATTCAAGAGGATTTGCGCAGCGCGGGAGAAGTCTTGTAGTCGGGAGTGGGAGGTACGGATTAGTGCAGAGGTTAGTCGAAAGTCATTTGCAGAGCGCAGCAGTCGGTTAGGCCGATAGATAGAAATGAGGGAGGAGATGTAGGGGGGTGCTGCACTGTGGAGAGCTTTGTGGGTGAGAACCAGTACTTTGAATTGGATCCTATAATGAATGTGCAGCCAGTGTAAGGACTGGCGAAGAGCGGACGCGTCCGAGTACCGATTAGCCAGATGGATGACCCTGGCTGCTGCATTAAGGATGGACTGGAGAGGGGATAGTCGAGTAATGGGGAGGCCAAGTAATAGAGCATTGCAGTAGTCCAGGCGGGAGTGGATCAGGGCTACAGTGAGGGTTTTTGTTGTTTCCATGGTGAGAAAAGGGTGGATTCTAGAGATGTTCTTTAGGTGTGTAGACGGCAAATATCTAACAAACAGGTCATGCTGGAGAGACTTGCACCTACTGCCACTCAGGGTCTTCAGCTCCTTTGTGAGAAACTAATGTTTGGCCAGCCAGTATATCAAATAAAGTTCATGAGAAATGGGAACTGTGGTTGGCTTCACTTTTGGTACTGGCTGGGTGCTAATACCAAACCATGGTGTGGCATTCAATGGATATTCCTGGCTGGTTGGAGACAACCTCATTCCCACAGAAAAGTACCTGAAAGCTAAGGAGATGGTGGCCTCTCTCAACATGAAGGAGTTTGCTCGTTGTCTAGGAGACCGACCACCCCTGCTGTGTACCTTGTCAAAGTTGTGTTGAAGCTTGCAAGGATTAAGAGGTTACAGTGGTAAGTCTGGTTTTTACTAAAGATCCTGCTGTGTATTATAGTTTTTATGTTTTAAAAAAAATTTATCTTAGGAATGTTAAATAAATTTGTTATTTTTTTGGTTAAATACAATGTATCTTATGAATGTTAAATCATTTTTTTTTGGTTTTTTATAAAATAAAATGTATGTTATGAATGTTAAATAACTTTTTTTTTTTTTTTCAGGTATTTGATCTACCGTAGCTAGTTGCTGATCGTTGACTCTACACCCCTCTCCCCAGAATGTTACTCGGGTTATGGGGAGAAAATCACCGCTATTCCAGACTGATTTCATGTTAATGTGTCTGGCTCTTACACAGCACACAGCACTTGATGTTAGTTTATCTTTTTCCTAAATTATTTGTTACACTGCCCTTCTCACATTTTATTTTCACTTTTTTTTTTAAGCACAAGTTTTTTTACACTTCCTTGTTCTGTAAGTAGGCTTAATGGTTAAATGTTTTATACTAGATGTAAATATGTAACATGTAAATTTTATATTAAGATTTTGCAAATTATTAGGTCCACACCATCAGGCTCTTTCGTCCCCTCTCCCTCAGAGTAGCGGTAATATATCGGACCCCAGGCTCGCCCACACAGTTCCTTGACCACTTCTCTGCCTGGCTGCCGCACTTTCATGTCCTCAGAAGTACCAACCCTTATCCTTGGAGACTTCAACATCCCCATTAACAGCCCTACTTCCACACTCAAAACACATTTGTTCAGATCGGCCTATCACATTCACTAATCAAAGTCATTCTATGTGTAAGTCTGTGTGTGTAGCCCATTCACTATCTCCATCCATCCCTCACTCCCTGAAAATGGCTGGACCATCATTGTAAATACACCATTGTATATAAACAACTGTACTTTGTATCTCCCCCACCTCATTGTAGATTGTAAGCTTTCACGAGCAGGGGCGGCTTATATTGCTTTAATTATTGTATTGTTAACGTTGTCACTTATGACTTGTGTTATGAAACTGTTAAACTGTACAGCGCTGCGGAATCTGTTGGCGCTATATAAATAAAGATTATTATAGTAGAGGCCCACTCAGTAGTGGTGAAGTGAACAGCGCAAATTGCGAGTTGATTGCGACTGATGCAGCTGATACTCCATTACTGCTGGCTGCTGCTCACACAACCGCTCCAACATATGTAACGTGGAATTCCACCTGGTGGGTAAGTCACATATGATGCGATGTTCAGGAAGGCAAAATCTGCGTTGCAGAGCTGCAATGCGCGATCTGGCCATGCTGGAACGTCGCAAGTGAGCGCACTCTAGGCGGACCTTGTGCAGCAGTGAATCAAGATCCGGATAGTCCCTCAAAAAACTCTGCACGACAAAGTTTAGCACATATGACAGACATGCTATGTGAGTGACGTTGCCTAGGCCCAGACCTGCCACCAGATTTTGGCCATTGTCACACACTACCAAGCCTGGCTGGAGATTCGCTGGCAAAATACACATGTCGCTCTCTTGCTTTATGGCATTCCAGAGCTCCAGCGCTGTGTGGCTTTGATTCCCCATGGAAATTAATTTCAGGACGGCCTGTTGACGTTTGGCCACGTCTGTCCTCATATCGGTCAACAGGCTCACTGTCTGGGTGTTATGTTTGACACCAATCTCTCCTTCACCTCCCATATACAATCTGTTGCCCGCTATTGCCGCCTACACATAAAGAACATCTCTCCCGAATCCAAGACTTCTCCCGCGCTGCGCCAATACTGTGGAATGCTGTACCCCAAGAAATTAGAACTATCCACAATTTGCATGTTATTGGGCGCTCACTCAAAACACATTTCTTCAAGGTCTTCCCTCTCCTAGTGTATCCTCACCCATCCCTGTAGACTCTGAGCCCTTGCGGGCAGGGTCCTCTCTCCTTCTGTACTTGTGTGTGCCTTGTATTGCTCATGTTTACTGTACTTGTCTATACTTGCCCCTCTTCACATGTAAAGCGCCATGGAATAAATGGCGCTATAAAAATCTATAATAATAATAGCGGCCTATCACCTTCACTAATCAAAGTCATTCTATGTGTAAGTGTGTGTGTGTAGCCCATTCACTATCTCCATCCATCCCTCACTCCCTCAAAATGGCTGGGCCATCATTCTAAATACACCATTGTATATAAACATCTGTACTTTGTATCTCCCCCACATATTTGTAAATTGTAAGCTCTCACGAGCATGTGCGGATTATATTGCTTTCATTATTGTATTGGTAACGTTGTTACCTATGACTTGTGTTCGGAAACTGTTAAACTGTAAAGCGCTGCGGAATATGATGGCGCTATATAACTAAAGATTCTTATTAAGCGTTCATGGGTCCAAGTGGAGGTAGACCGTGACGGCTCCTGCAACGATGTTTCTGAGGAACTGGAGAACGAGGAGTCAATGTGTACAGACTTGATTCCCGCAATCCTTGTAGTTGCCTGAACACGTGCAGCGCCACTCGCAAGATCTGTACCCGGCTACACAACATTGACCCAATGGGCAGTAAGGGAAAGGTATCGTCCCTGGCCATGGGTACTGGTCCACGCAGCGGTGGTCAGGTGGACATTGCTACTGACGGAGTTTAGTAGCGCATGTTTAATTTTAACCTCAACAACATGCTTTTGCAGACCAGGGACGGCTTGCCTGCTGAAATAAAATCAGCTTGGCACATTGTATTGTGGGACTGCTAATGCCATTAAGTTCCGTAAACTGTCAGTCTCCACCAGCCTGAATGACAGCATTTCAAGGGACAGGAGTTTTGCAATGCCAGCATTCAGAGCCTGTGCTCGTGGATGGTTTGCCGAGATTGGGCCTACACCCGATACGCCACAACCTGACACCCACAGATAAACAAGCCATAAAATCTCTGAAGGATAACCCCAACATTATTATTAAACAAGCAGATAAGGGGGGTGCTATCGTTATTATGAATAAGACCCAATCTATTGCCGAAATTCATAGACAACTGTCAGTTAACCTAACCTACAGACAACTAAATTGTGACCCTACATTTTACATCTGTCAAAAAATTGATTGTATCCTGACAAAACATCTTTAATTGATCACCATAGACTGTAAGACTATGACATTCCTTAATATTCAATACCCCATCACCCCTGTTTTCTACACACTCACAAAAATCAACAAAAAACTACATTATCCACCCGCATACCCTAGAGGGATAATTCTCCGTGTTCTACAGTATCACCCAAATGTTTAACATGTTGCCTAATTCCTATGTATATATATTCTTCACCCTATGTATATATTGTATATATTATATGTTCCGACCACGCACCACAATTGTGGATACCAGGGCTATGGGGTACTCGGAGCCGAGCCCATGGAAATCTATGGGAGTTGTCACTGGTAGCGGTGGCTCGGTCCGTGGCCCTGGCGGTCGTGCAATGGGGAATATTTACAGGGGATATTTAGGATAGGTAGTTCGTGACGCCACCTGCGGTTTCTGGTAAATTGTACCAGCGCTGCTATAAGGACTTTCACAGGGGATGTTATGGGGCAGCTTGGTAGTAAGTCTCCCACAGGTGAGACGGGTCCCTGGAAGTCTATGAGGATGATGATGCAGGATATAGTAAGAATTCAGCCAAACACAATGCAGCTTCTTTTCATACCTTTTACTGATGATGGTTCAAGCAGATCCCGGGTAGCTGGTCGGGGTGGAGAGTGCACATTCCGGTAACGGCTGAGCAGGTTAGAGGCCTCCTTTACTTCAATGTACATGTGAGTCCAACTTGCCTGAAGCGAAGTTAACTCTGAAACTCCAGCTTTCTCTATAGCTGTACTGCCTGGCCAACGTTGTGGTGGAGCCTTCTAAGTGATGAAACTAAGTCCTTACTTTTGTCGTGCACTTGACTCAAAGTCCCTGTTCCACCTGACTCCGGTTACGTATTGACACTTAGGGCTGCTCTCTGCGACCTGTAGTCCAGATGCCTCCGGTAATCTTGTTACTAAGCTTAAAACTGTAGCAACACCTCGGACTCCGGTGTCCGGCAATTTAGTGCAGGCAATCCAATACCTAAAGCACTTCTCTATCTTCTCCACTGTGCCCTTCGCCCTGCTCTCGCTCTTAGCACAAGCAATGGTAACTTCGATGGTAATGTCAGCTTTCTTCTAGAGCTCGCCGAGCAGCTCTCAGTATCCTCCTCCCTCCAGCTTCTGTTGAGGTACTGATTAAGGGTAGCTCTGACTAGGCTAGGATGATCCACTTCACCCATACTAGCCTCCACTTGCTTGTCAGGTGAGCTACGTTAGCTCTGAGAGGATCCAGTCCTCCCTTCTCTCTCTCTCCAAGTCCAGACTCCACTGGCACTGAACTGCACTGTCCGAAGACAGGAAACTGACTGAACCCAGATTGCTAAGTGTCACTTCCTCTTGTACCCCTGATGGGTGTGTCTAAAAGTGTGAGTGAAGTGCATATCAAGCTTTGCTGTTACCTTCCTGTGCACTCTCCTGGACTTTTATGTGTGCCTGCGTAGCTGGGCTACACATCCCCCCTTGGTAAAACACAGCACTCCGGGCTGTAAAAGACAAAAAGAACATTTTGTTTTGCATTAACAACAACATTTCAACTCTTCCCATCCGGGAGGTACGAATTCTTGAACGTTACAATTTTTACAATGAAGAATAAAAAAGTATCAAAAGTATCAAAATATCAAACATTCTCATATTTACAAGATACTTGTGGAGGACCCGCACCAAAAACCTCCCACGTGGGTCCTGGGTGGGCTGCAGGACTTCTGACTGCAGACCTCACTCTAGGCCCACCATACGGGTTTTTCTTCAGAGGTAGATAGTAGTAATGGTTTTATGTGAAACCAAGATAATGCACCATAGCGCAACTATTTACAAAGCAAGTTCTTGGGCTGGCACAGTCCACAGCCACGCAGTCCATTGGCATGGTTAAAACACATTTCAATTAATTACATTAATACTTTTTCAAACTTTATACAATCTTTCAGATGCAATAAACCCTATCTGAGTCTTGCTAACTAGTCTACTAGGACTACTCCTGATAGCGAATAGGTAGTTTACCTTTAGTAATACGTTCTGACCTACGTGGGGTAGCGTCAGGTATGGTATTCTCTAACCTTTCTGTTCTGCGTAACGGCAAACGATAATACTGTCTCAACCTTTCTATGGATCTGGCAAGTGTATTAGTGACTGGACGAGGCGGTACTGCTTCACCAACTTCACCAAGGGATTCCACTTCTTGTGGCGCTGATTCCTGCGGGTCCGCTTCTTGGAGTTCTAACGGTTGAGGGTCTGCCGGAACAGGTTCTTCTGGAACTGGCTCTACTGGCACAATTGGTATGACCGGTTGTAGAGACTCCTCTTGCGGTTGATAAAACTGCAGCACAGGAATAATTACAGCGTCTCCCAATCTGGGCCAATCCGCAGGTAAATCTCCCAAATCCGTGTGTATGACCGCTTCAGCACTCTCTTCTTGATGAACAACAGGGTTTTCTTCACGGAGCTTTAATGGGCCAGGACACAACTTCAATTGATCTCTAGACACAGTTGCCGTCGTTTTTCCTCCATCCTTGCTGATGGTACAGACCTTGCTGTTATCGAAATTGGAATTTTGCACGACATATGGCTCCTGTTCCCACTGATCATCCAACTTGTGTGTTCTTCTCTTCCTTTTGAGCACCATTTCTCCAGGCATTAAAGGCTTAGCGGGAGCATTTTTGTTATAGTTCATCTCTTGCTTTTCTCTTACTTTGTTGAGACTGTTTTCCACGCAGGCTTGTACTCTCTTGTACTGTTCTTGTCGAGTGGTGTCCCAATCTTCAGCACTGTCATCAGCCTCTGGTTCTACCACACCGAGTTCTAAGTCCATTGGCAGCCTTCCCGGTCTTGCTCTCATAAGGTAGGCTGGAGTGCAGTTGGTGGAACTTACTGGAATGTGATTGTACAAGTCAACCAGGTCAGGTAACAAGTCTGGCCACCGATTTCTTTCTTCCAGTGGTACAGTTTTCAGTAAGTCGAGGACAATGTGATTCATTTTTTCACAAAGGCCGTTGGTCTGAGGGTGGTATGGTGTTGTTCTGATCTTTTTACATCCATACAATTGACAAAATTCCTGAAACAGTTCAGCTTCAAAGGCCGGACCTCGATCAGTCAGTACCTGCTCCGGATATCCGTGTGGTCTGCAGAAACTTGCTTGGAAGGTTCTTGCTGCTGTCTCTGCTGTCATATCTTTGACAGGGGCGACCACCAGAAACCGGGAATAGTGATCCACCATGGTCAGGGCATACGTGTATCCTGACCTGCTTGGGGACAACTTGACGTGATCCAATGCCACGATCTCCAAGGGACGAGTCGTCCGGATAGGCTGCAAGGGTGCCTTCTGGCTACTGTAGTCTTTTCGCCTGAGGCCACAGGGTCCACAGTTCCGGCACCACTTCTCGATGGAGCTGCGCATCCCTACCCAGTAGAACCGGCACCTCAACAGGGTCTCCAGCTTTCTCCAGCCAAAGTGTCCTGCTTGATCGTGGTATGCTTCCAGCACCATTTGGATGTCTGCTCTCGGGACCACTATTTGCCAAACCATCTCATGGGTCCTTGGGTCGACGTATCTCCTGCACAACTTCTCACGGTATATGAACAACCGGCTTCTCTCGTTCCACAGGAGCTTTGCTGGCATGGATGCATCTTTCTCCAAGGAGGAACCTTCCTGTTTTATCAACTCCTTGATACGGCTGACCACGGATCGCTGTCCTGAGTCTCCTTCCAGCTGTGATGAGGTAAAGGGTTCAACATCTCACCACACCGCTTCCTGTAGACTCGTTGCTCTTGGACCATCCCATTTCGGTGGAACGCAGGTAGCTCGATTTCTTCCAGATCGTCTGACTCTTCCTCCGGGTCAGATTCATGCGGCATTCTGGACAAGGCGTCCGCGTTAGCATTTTTACGGCCCGCTCTGTATTTGATGGTAAACTGGTAGTTTGATAACCGAGCCATCCAACGTTGCTCCATGGCTCCCAGCTTGGCTGTTTCCAGATGCGTCAAGGGGTTGTTGTCTGTAAACGCAGTGAACCGGTTGGAGGCAAGGTAATGTTTAAATCTTTCGGTAATGGCCCAGACCAGCGCCAGGAACTCCAGTTTGAAGCTGCTATAGTTTTCCGGATTTCTCTCAGTTGGCCTGAGTTTTCTGCTGGCATATGCGATGACTTTTTCTTGGCCGTTCTGCTTCTGACTGAGGACAGCTCACAATCCTTCGTTACTGGCATCTGTGTATAGCAGGAACGGTTGGCTGTAATCTGGGTAGGCTAAGATTTCATCGCCGGTAAGAATCTCTTTCATCTCTTTGAATGCCTCAGCTTGTTCTTTTCCCCAATTGAATGGAAGGTTTCTGCTCTTAAGAGGTTGTCCTACCAGGAGGTCCTGCAAAGGTGCTGCTTTCTTAGTGTAATCTTTTACAAACCTCCTGTAGTAACCTGTTAATCCCAGGAACTGACGCACCTCTTTTAAGTTCTTCGGCTCTGGCCATTTCTGAATAGCTGTGACCTTCTCGGGGTCCGGCGCTACTCCTTCGGAACTGACAATGTGTCCCAAGTACTGTACCTTCCGTTTGAGCAGGTGGCATTTAGAGGGCTTTAGTTTCATCCCAAACTTGGACAATGACTCAAATACCTCCGCCAGGTGCTTCAGATGATCTTCATATGTCTTAGAGTACACAATTACGTCGTCCAAGTACAGCAGCACAGTTTCGAAGTTGAGATGTCCCAGACAGCTCTCCATCACCCTTTGGAATGTTCCTGGGGCACTGCTGAGACCAAACGGCATCCTATCGAACTCGCAGAGTCCCATTGGGGTGGTGAAAGCAGTTTTCTCCCGGTCCTCCTCAGCCACAGCCACTTGCCAGTACCCACTAGTAAGGTCGAGGGTAGAAAAGTAGTTAGCCGTTTTCAGAGCAGCTAAGGATTCCTCTATACGTGGTAATGGGTATGCATCTTTATGTGTTATACGATTTACTTGCCTATAATCTACACACATTCGCATGCCACCATCCTTTTTCTTCACTAGAACCAGAGGTGCTGCCCAGGGGCTACAACTATCCCTTATCACCCCGGCTTTCTTCATGTCATGCAGCATTTCCTTAGCTTTCTGATAGTGGGCTGGAGGTATAGGCCTGTACCGCTCTTTGATGGGAGGATGACTGCCTGTAGGGATATGATGCTGTACTCCCTTAATGGTCCCAAAATCAAGTGGGTGCTTGCTAAATACTTGTGCGTACTCTTGTACCACCCGTAGTACCCCCTGTTTCTGGTGGACGGAAGTGGTGTCTGTCCCTATATGAAGCTGCTGACACCAGTCCGCTACCGGGGTTGCCGGATCATTATCCTCCGCTGGTTGGCGGGAGGCTAAGGACTCGGTTGTGAGGATAGAATTGTTATCTACGGCATGTAATTTAGCAACTGTAGCATAACGTGGCAAATTTACTTCATCGTCCCCCCAGTTGAGAAGTCGTACTGGTACTCTCCCATTTACTACTTCCACTACCCCTCTAGCAATCATGAGTGTAGGTCTGTGTTCTGCGCGATGGGGTTCTACTACTGCTTGGTAGTTCTGTCCCCTCAGACCTATGGCTGCTCTACACCATATTAACATTTCACTCATTGGGGGTATTACAATGGGGTTCGAGTCTGTGACCCGTACATTACCGATTTCACCATCTGTAAGCTTCGCTTGCTGCTGGCACATCAGGGCCCGGATCTCCCTCTGGATCACTCCCTTCTGCTTTGGCTTGGCAACTTCAGCGAGCTGTTGGAGCAAAAACACAACTTCTCCCAGACAGTTACTGATAATGTTAGTACCTAGTATCACATTTAGACCATTTCCCTCATTTACAGTCCTGACTACTAGGAGTCCCTGATCCTTCAGCTCCACCCTGGCCACTTTTACATTTAGGTATTTGGCTCCAATTACTTCAACAGGGAGACCATTGGTAGCGTACACTGTCAAGTCAGGGCTCGGGGCTGGAGGCTGTCCATGGACCAAAATTTATTGTAAAGGACGTCAGGTATGATGGTCACCTGAGATCCCGTGTCCAGCAGTGCAGGGATTGCAATCCCGTCCAGAATCATGGACAGGTAGGGCCGTCCACCCACGAACCTGCGGTTCCAGTCTAAGGGGCCTGATGAGTCTACTCCTGGGTGTTGGCCCTCTGACCCAGGATCGGCTCGTTTAAAGGACATTGCTGAGCCATATGACCTTTTTGGTTGCAGCGGTAGCAGACGATCTCCCGGCGACGATGGTGTTGCTCCGGAGTCGCTCCTGGGGGTGGCGTGGTCCTCCATTTCCTCCGGTTCATCCAAGGGACATCCTCCGGACAGTCGGCTAGTAGGATCTTCCCTCCTTCCTCTTTCCGCAGTTGCAGGGCCTCCATTACAGTGGCCAAGTTCTTAGTCAGCTGGCGCACTTCTGAGCGCAGACATTCCAACTCACTAGGGGCGCCACCTGCGTTTTAGCTTCTGCCACCTGCGGGGAAAAGGTGGGTACTGCCGGCTTAAGAGTGGCTTCACCCGGGTGATACTGATTTGCTACCTCAGGCTTTTCCAGGGGTCGCAGTCCCTTTATTGCCATGTCCTTTAGAGCATCAAAAGTAGCATCTGGATGATCCAAAGACCACCAGTTTACAGTCCTGCCTTCCTCTGGAGACCTCAGTCCCCGCACGAATTGCTCTTTTAGCATTTGGCTCTCATCAATGGGACTTGTGGGGTTAGCCTGTTTGAGAGCTCGCAGGGCCCCCTGTAGTCGGCAGGCGTAGTCCCTAATACTGTCACCCGGTCCCTGGAAGCACTGATAAAATGCCATCCGGAGATCCGTTTCTGTGCGGTCCTCAAAGATGGCCTGTAGCTTTAAGAGTATCGCAGGTACCGACTCCTGGTCTGCAATGGGCCAAGTCTCTACTTCTCTCTCAGCCGCACCAGCTAACTGTCCTATTACCACAGCAGCTTTTTGCTTCTCAGTCATGGAGTACATATCTAAGATGCTACATATTTTCCGTTTAAACCCTGGCAGGGTGTCGGGCTCGCCGCTGTATTGAGGGAGCCACTTCGCTCCTGGCATGTATGGGAGCGCTAGGGGCATAAGCGGGACCACCGGACCAGGTGAGGGGCCCGCACCTCCATCCTGCACTACAACGCCAAGCGGTGGGTTATTGGGGCCACCGGCGGGGGCCGCTCCGTCTGCCGGTTGCTGCGACATATTGATGCCCCCTTGGTTAAACTGAGCCTACCTCTTTCGCAGGCTGCAGCGTCGCAGGCACAGCGGTGGAGACAGGACCTTCGTAGCAGGCACAGCGGTGGAGAGAGGACCTTCGTCGCTGGACTGTGTTGTCAGAGCGTTCACTTCCTGTTTCACAGAACCTGCCGCCGCGTCAGAGCTGGGGCCGGAGCCAGGCAACAGCGCGCTTTTACAGGTACGCCCCCCTTCTTCACCAGCGCCTGAGGGCGCGAATATTGCGCTAAAGATGGCGGTATTATGGCGCCAACACAGCAAACAGTCTATATAGGCACACAGGACCCACAATTGCAAGTTTTCGTATCCTGTTCGTGACGCCAAAAAGTTGTTCCGACCACGCACCACAATTGTGGATACCAGGGCTATGGGGTACTCGGAGCCGAGCCCATGGAAATCTATGGGAGTTGTCACTGGTAGCGGTGGCTCGGTCCGTGGCCCTGGCGGTCGTGCAATGGGGAATATTTACAGGGGATATTTAGGATAGGTAGTTCGTGACGCCACCTGCGGTTTCTGGTAAATTGTACCAGCGCTGCTATAAGGACTTTCACAGGGGATGTTATGGGGCAGCTTGGTAGTAAGTCTCCCACAGGTGAGACGGGTCCCTGGAAGTCTATGAGGATGATGATGCAGGATATAGTAAGAATTCAGCCAAACACAATGCAGCTTCTTTTCATACCTTTTACTGATGATGGTTCAAGCAGATCCCGGGTAGCTGGTAGGGGTGGAGAGTGCACATTCCGGTAACAGCTGAGCAGGTTAGAGGCCTCCTTTACTTCAATGTACATGTGAGTCCAACTTGCCTGAAGCGAAGTTAACTCTGAAACTCCAGCTTTCTCTATAGCTGTACTGCCCGGCCAACGTTGTGGTGGAGCCTTCTAAGTGATGAAACTAAGTCCTTACTTTTGTCGTGCACTTGACTCAAAGTCCCTGTTCCACCTGACTCCGGTTACGTATTGACACTTAGGGCTGCTCTCTGCGACCTGTAGTCCAGATGCCTCCGGTAATCTTGTTACTAAGCTTAAAACTGTAGCAACACCTCGGACTCCGGTGTCCGGCAATTTAGTGCAGGCACTCCAATACCTAAAGCACTTCTCTATCTTCTCCACTGTGCCCTTCGCCCTGCTCTCGCTCTTAGCACAAGCAATGGTAACTTCGATGGTAATGTCATCTTTCTTCTAGAGCTCGCCGAGCAGCTCTCAGTATCCTCCTCCCTCCAGCTTCTGTTGAGGTACTGATTAAGGGTAGCTCTGACTAGGCTAGGATGATCCACTTCACCCGTACTAGCCTCCACTTGCTTGTCAGGTGAGCTACGTTAGCTCTGAGAGGATCCAGTCCTCCCTTCTCTCTCTCTCCAAGTCCAGACTCCACTGGCACTGAACTGCAATGTCCGAAGACAGGAAACTGACTGAACCCAGATTGCTAAGTGTCACTTCCTCTTGTACCCCTGATGGGTGTGTCTAAAAGTGTGAGTGAAGTGCATATCAAGCTTTGCTGTTACCTTCCTGTGCACTCTCCTGGACTTTTATGTGTGCCTGCGTAGCTGGGCTACACATATACATTGTCATTGACTGTCAATTTTTCTATCTCTTCCAGCGACTATTTGATAAAGGCCACTGCGTTGCCCAAAACGTCAGTCAGTCGTCTCATAGCTATTTTCTTTTTTCACATCAAGTGTGCAATAAAAATTTCAAATTTAACCATGACATATGCAGTTAAACTTGTGCTGTGATTCTCTATAGACTGTACATCTTCAGTGTGTCTTTGTAACTCAACTACGTGTTTTCTACGCACTATTTTAGACATATTTGTGGTATTGAGGTTACTGACACTTTACCTCCTTTTACTTTTTGATTACACAGCTTGCATTTGACATAGCAAATATCATCTGCAAGTGTGTTAAAAAAGGACCACGCAGTGCAAGTCCTGGGGGCGTCCGTTTAGACTTTTGGAAGAGAAATCCGAACAGGTGCCAAAATGGAGGCTACAGGCAACAGAGTATGCAGCCTAACTCTCCCTCCTGTTTGTACCGTTGGGGCAATCGCTTCCTCAGAGCTGCTACCACCACCTTCCTGTTCCTCACGCCATGTTGGGTCTTGGACCTCATCATCTCCACTAACCTCTTACAACACCTGCTGCTGTTGGGTGGTCTGGCCACCACCATGCTCAACAGAAACTGGCACCTGAGTCTCATCATCATCAGATGCGTTCTGCGGTGTGCTGACCATCGGCACTGTCTCACCCGCCTCTTCAGATTCAGAGAGACACAGCTGTTGCGCATCACTGCATACTCCCTCTTCTTCACATTCCAGAATGCTGCTTGGCTGGGCCCCTGTTTGCAAACCAACAGATTCTGAGAACAGAAGCAGAGACTCAGCTGGCTCCTGTACAGAACTCTCTGACTGACTGGGCAATTTGGCAGGCGGTGAAGAGACAGATGGTTGATCAACAGTGCTGTGTTACTGAGAGGAGGTGGAAGCAATTGAAGTCGATGCATTGGACCCTGGGCTCCAACATCGCCAGTTGTTGCCTGTAAGTGCTGTTAGCACAGTCAACACTTGCTCCTGTGTTACTGGGGTTGAGTAATGGCAGCTGTTCCCCTGCTGTGTGTACGACAAAAAGTCATGCTGCCTCCACCCTGTCCTCCTCTCATCCCTGGGCTCCAACACCGCCAGTTGTTGCTCGTAAGTAATTGGCACGGGTACTGACTCATGCCCACCCTGTTTACAGCACCACAGCTGTTTCCCGGCAGTGTCAACGTAAATTAGCCTCCAATAAGTTGTCCTGTCATGTTGCTTTCCGGTTATCCGACTCTATGGTGCCTGCAGTTTAGGTGATTCCTATGTGTGCTGTGGGATATGTAAATAAAGGCTCTTTCCGTTGTGAAAATAGGACAAGCACCCACTCTAGGACTGTGTGATTTGGTAACTGCAGACGGCTTGCGGCCTGTCAACTTACATTTTCATGGGTGCCTTATGGTACCCGTCCGAGTTCCAGTACCGTTAGCTGGTTCTCCACAGTGCCTTTGGCCTAGGTGCCTCCATCTCGGTATTCGAGTTCCAGCAACATCTGCTGGTCCTTGGTAGTGCTTTGGAGCACAGGTACCTCCTGCTTAGTAACCGTGTCCCAGTAACGTCAGCTGGTCCTCGGTTGTGCCATTGGCTCTTTTCCTTCTGCTGCCCCTCCGGGTTCCAGCACAGTCAGCTGGTCCTCGTTACTTGCATTGGCTCTTGTACCTTCTGCTACCCGTCCGGGTTCCAGTACCGTCAGCTGGTTCTCCGCAGTGCCTTTGGCCTAGGTGCCTCCATCTCGGTATCCGAGTTCCAGCAACGTCTGCTGGTCCTTGGTACTGCTTTGGAGCACAGGTACCTCCTGCTTAGTAACCGTGTCCCAGTAACGTCAGCTGGTCCTCGGTTGTGCCATTGGCTCTTTTCCTTCTGCTGCCCCTCCGGGTTCCAGCACAGTCAGCTGGTCCTCGTTACTTGCATTGGCTCTTGTACCTTATGCTACCCGTCCGGGTTCCAGTAACGTCAACTGGTTCTCGGAAGTTAGACGACCCTAAAGACCACCCCGAAGAAGATGACGACCCCAAGGACGACGAGCATCAAGCCAACCAGCCTGAACACCATCACAAAGAAGAAATATAAGATTACCCAGAAGAAGATCACCAACAGGAAAAAGAAGGTTACGACAAACTACAAGATACAGAACAAGAGACAGAAGAACAATAAGCAGAAGATCAAAAAGCAGAAGAACATGAAGTATAAGATCAAAATGAAGAGCAAAATATATGCTCTAAATTATAAGCAGAAGAAGACTAAGCAGTGTATGGGGGTGAGTCCGTTCCTCCTCGTGGTGCCCCTGGAAAATGCCTGCTGCTGCAGGCTAAACTGAACACGGACAAATACTGTTGTAATTTAAATCTTTTGTGACAGCAAGAACGGAAGGATGAAAAATTCATACTTTGACAGATTACAAGTACAGGAATCTCTGTCACAAATAAGAATATGATGAAGAAGATGAAGTAGAATATGAAGAAGAATAATAGTTTAATAAGAACAATATGAGTAATGTTAACAAAAAGATGAATAGCAAGAAGTTTAAGAAGAAGATAAAGAAGGTGAAGATGAAGAATAATTGGATGAAAAAGATGATGCTGCTGAAGATTATGAAGGAGAAAGTGTGGCAAAAGTTAAAAAGGTTGCCAAAATAGAAAAAAGGTTAACAACATTGTCAATTTCTTCGTCAATCTGAACATCTTTAAAAAAAAATATTAATGCTATTCCATTTGATTGGGTTAAACATCTATGCCTTTAATGTCTCCTCAACCTCCCCCAATACATTCTACATTACTCTTTGTTGTTTTCCTTCATGTACAATTAACCAACAAGGCAAGAATGGGTTTTTTTTAATTTAATTTATTTTGTTCCCATAGACTTACATTGGATTTCCGGTATCGGTATCGGGTATCGCCGATATTTTTGGGGTATCGGCGATACCATTCCGATTCCGATACTTTTGGATATCGGAAAGTATCGCTCAACTCTAGATGGGAGATATATTTCTTCTGGCAGACTGAAGTTTGCTCAGGATTTTGCATGATCAAGTGGGCACTGGAGTCATTGCGCTACTATCTGTTGGGGAGAACATTTCGGTTGGTAACTGATCATTCCCCTCTGACTTGGATGAGTCAAGCCAAAGAGAGAAATGCACGAGTCACCAGGTGGTTTCTGTCTCTACAAAATTTCAAATTTTCAGTAGAACATCGGGCAGGCAAATTACAGGGGAACGCAGATGCACTGTCCAGAGTTCACTGTATGTCATGTGTCCACCCTCCTAAGGTTGAACAAAGGGGGGAGGTATGTGGTACACCAAAGGGGATCTTGCTTGATGGGAGATATATTTCTTCTGGCAGACTGAAGTTTGCTCAGGATTTTCCATGATCACAGGACCTGTGATGAGGTCATAGTCACGTGATCAGGTCAGCTGATGTGTACCTCACCTGAGGGTGTGGACTAGGCCTATTTAACAGGAAGCTGTGGGAGTATGAGGGGTGGAAGGAAGGAGTTTGGCTGGAGTCAGCCTGGAAGATTGTTTTCGTGACAGTGTGTCAGTGCACACCAGGAAGCGAGTACCAGACCACCCGGGAATGGCACCTGGCGGTCTCTGCTGACATTCCACCGCTTAGTTAAGCCTGTCCCAAGCAAGGGTGAGTCTGGGACCAGTGGTTCTCCAAAATGGAGTGATTTATGTTCTGTTTTTGATTTCGTTATCTGGACTTTTGTTAAACTTATCATTAAAACCACTGAACTTTGAACTGAACGCCTGTGTGTTTACCTTATTACTGCGGCCCGGCCCCTGCCTACCAGAGCGGATCCCTACAATTGGTGGAGAATGCGGGCATATGCAGTGAGGTCAAGCTGTTTTTTTTTGTGGATGTTTTTTTTTTCTCTGCATGACAGTAAATGTCCTGGGTGAACAAAGTGACGCAAGACCCGGTGGATAACTGTCCGGAGATGGAGAGCACAGTAAAAATGCTGGTGGAGGCCATGCGACAGCAGCAGCAGGCTATGGAGCAGCAACAGCAGGCTATGCAGCAGCAGCTGGCTACACAGCAGCAACAGCAGGCTATACAGCAGCAGGCTATGGAGCAGCAGCAGATATTTAATCGTCAGCAACAGGAAACCAATAGTCTTCTGATGAAGCACATCGCAGCGCCGCAGACAGCAGGAGCTGCCCGGGGATGCCAGGATGTCCGGAAAGCGGTGCGTACAGCGATCCCAAAGATGGAGCAATCAGATGACGTCGAGGTGTACCTGGAGATGTTTGAAGGCGTGGCTAAGAGGGAGAGACTACCCCAGGACCAGTGGGCCGAGATCGTGGCTCCATTTTTGGCTCCAGGACCCGCGAAAGCCTATAGGGACCTACCCCCCGAGCATCAGACGGACTACGAGATCGTCAAGGGTGAGATACTCGCACGTCTTGGGGTAAATGTGTTAGTCCGGGCCCAGCGGGTACACCAGTGGAAGTTTTCCCCTTCCGAGCCAGCTTGGTCCCAGTATTATGACTTGATACACCTGATGGAAAAATGGTTGCAGCCGGAGGTGTTGTCACCCCGCGCTATGCTGGATCGTATAGTGACTGATAAATTCTGGAGAACTTTGCCCCACACCCTGCAAACCTGGGTTGGACAGGTAACCCCTACTGATGGTCTCCAGATGGTAGACCTCATTGAAAGATATGGGGCTACCAAGGAGGTACAGGGAGAGACTACCCGGAAGGTAATGAGTAAATTCCCCAAACCTTCACCCGCCGTTCGGCGAGCAGAGACTCGGAAGGCCGCCCAAGACACGTCTGGGGACAAAAGAGGCCCCATAATCTGTTGGCGGTGCCAAGAACCAGGACATGTGAGAGCTGATTGTCCCACCTGACTGAGCCCATGGACACAAACTATGGGTACTATCAGTCTCACTATGCCAAACACATGTGTGCAGTGGGCAAACCAGAGGGACCCAGTATGAACCATTTGTGTAAAGTGGAGGTGGAGGGTAACCCTGCTGTGGCTCTTCTGGACTCAGGGAGTCTTGTGACCCTAATACGAGCCAGCCACGTCCAAATCAGCGAGTATACTGGTCGGAAAATGGGTGTGTTGTGTATACATGGGGACTTAAAACATTATCCTACCGCACTGGTGATGATAAACACGCCAGCGGGGAGGAGATGCCACGAGGTGGGAGTGGTGGTGAATTTGCATTATGATGTAATAATGGGGAGAGATTTTCCGTTATTTTCTGTGCTTTGGCCTGTAATTACCCCTCCCACAGAACAGTCATCGGCACCAGTGGCAACCAGGTTGCATTCTCCAGAAATCGGGCATGAACCTGGTGGCCCAGAGGAAGATGTGCTGGCGGTAGGAGTACCTTTGCCTTCGGTGGAGGAGGAAAACCCCTCTCCTATAGAAGTGTTAGCTGGGGAGATGGAAGATTTGCCACCGGGACTAGAATTGTCAGACTTAAATGTGGCAGGTGACAATTTTGGTACGGCGCAACTCCGGGACCCTACGTTGACTCGAGCCCGGGAAAATGTACTGGTTGTCAATGGGGAACCCCAACACCCCAGGGCAGCTACAGTATTTCCCCGATTCGAGCTGAACCAAGATTTGCTGTATCAGGTTGAAAAAATACATGGGGAAATTGTCGAGCAATTGCTGGTACCGCAGTCATATCGGAGGTTGGTAATGGACTTAGCGCATGCGCATGTACTAGGGGGACATTTGGGCCAAAAGAAAACCCTAGACAGAATTCTACAACGGTTTTACTGGCTAGGGGTCTATGAAGAAGTTAAACGGTATTGTAACTCTTGTCCCGTGTGCCAGGTAACCAGTCCGCAGCCTCATTTTCGGAGTCCCTTGGTGCCTTTACCAATTATAGAGGTCCCGTTTGAGAGAATAGCCATGGATCTGGTGGGGCCGGTTAATAAATCAGCAAGGGGTCATCAACACATCCTCGTAGTTCTAGATTACGCTACCAGGTATCCTGAGGCTATTCCCCTGCGACACACCTCGGCCAAACTAATCGCAAAAGAACTCATGGGTATGTTCTCTCGGGTGGGAATCCCTCAAGAAATCTTAACAGATCAGGGGACCCCCTTTATGTCAAAAATCATGAAGGAACTCTGCCACTTGTTAAGTGTTAAACAGTTGCGCACATCGGTCTATCATCCCCAAACAGACGGTTTGGTAGAAAGGTTCAATAAAACCCTGAAGAATATGTTAAAAAAAGCAGTCTCTAAAGATGGTAAGGACTGGGATCTCTTGTTGCCATACCTGATGTTTGCAGTGCGGGAGGTGCCCCAGGAATCTACGGGGTTCTCGCCCTTTGAACTATTATATGGCAGACATCCCCGTGGCTTACTCGATATAGCTACAGAGGCCTGGGAAAACCAACCAACTCCCCACAAAAGTGTGATAGAACATGTGGCCAAAATGCAAGAGAGAATGGAGACAGTCCTACCATTAGTCCGAGAACATATGGAAGCAGCACAAAGGTCACAGAGGCAGGTCTATAACCGGGAGGCACGGGTAAGGTCCTTTAACCCTGGGGATCGGGTGTTGGTACTTGTGCCTACAGTGGATAGTAAGCTCCTTGCAAGGTGGCAGGGACCCTATGAGATTATGGAGAAGGTGGGTCCTGTAAACTATAAAGTACACCAACCAGGGCGAAGAAAGCCAGAACAGGTATACCATGTGAATCTGCTCAAACCATGGAAAGACAGAGACCCTCTTGGTGAGGATTGTCCACGGCCTGCATTTCCAGTAGAGAGGGCTCCCTTGTCTCAGGAGAAGGCAAGAGAAGTCCTCTCCGCCATCAAAATAGCAGACACTTTGTCTCCTAGACAAGTTCAGGAGGTCCGAGAGTTTGTTAGCCGAAATACCGATGTTTTTTCAGAGCTCCCTGGCCGTACCTCCCTAATCCAACATGACATTGTCACGGAGCCGCAGGCCAAAGTCCGATTAAAGCCATATCGGGTGCCTGAGGCCCGGCGACAAGCCATCTCGGAAGAGGTAAAGAAGATGCTGCAGTTAGGGTTATTGAAGAGTCCCAGAGTGAGTGGGCCAGCCCAATAGTCCTAATACCAAAACCAGATGGGACACTAAGGTTCTGTAATGACTTTAGAAAACTGAATGAAATTTCTAAATTTGACGCCTACCCCATGCCCCGGTCGATGAGTTAATAGAGCGGTTTGGGCAGGCCCGGTATTTTTCAGTCATTGACCTCACAAAAGGGTATTGGCAGGTGCCCCTAACCAAAGCAGCGAGAGAGAAAACGGCTTTTGTAACACCCGAGGGACTGTTCCAGTATATAGTCCTACCCTTCGGGTTGCATGGCGCTCCAGCGACTTTCCAGAGGTTAATGGACGTTGTTCTTCGTCCCCATCGCCGATATGCCGCGGCCTATCTGGACGATATTGTGGTATACAGTACAGACTGGGAAAGTCACTTGGCCAAGGTACAGGCGGTGATTGATTCTCTGCGACAAGCAGGGCTAACTGCCAACCCAAAGAAGTGTTCCATAGGGTTGGAGGAAGCTCGGTACCTGGGGTATGTGATTGGGAGAGGAGTTATCAAACCCCAAATAAACAAAGTGGAGGCAATCCAAAACTGGCCCCGTCCCCTCACCACAAAACAAGTGAAAGGGTTTTTGGGGTTAGTGGGATACTACCGGCGGTTTATTCCCAATTTTGCAACCCTGTCGGCGCCGTTAACTGACTGCCTAAAAGGCAGGAAGTCAGTAATGGTGCGATGGAATGATCAGCTTGAAGAAGCGTTTGTAAAACTAAAAGGGGCACTGTGCGGGTCACCAGTTTTGATCACACCCGACTTCAAAAGAGAATTCATTGTCCAGACTGATGCGTCAGAGGTAGGTCTGGGTGCCGTGTTGTCTCAGGAGGTTAACGGGAGGAGCATCCCATTAGTTTCTTGAGTCGAAAGCTTACTCCAGCTGAAACCAGATACAGCATTATAGAGAGAGAGTGCCTGGCGATCAAGTGGGCACTGGAGTCATTGCGCTACTATCTGTTGGGGAGAACATTTCGGTTGGTAACTGATCATTCCCCTCTGACTTGGATGAGTCAAGCCAAACTTAAACTTATCATTAAAACCACTGAACTTTGAACTGAACGCCTGTGTGTTTACCTCATTACTGCGGCCCGGCCCCTGCCTACCAGAGCGGATCCCTACACCCCCCAAAACAAATCTGGCATGGGGATCCTAGGTTCCACAACCGGCAACCCTGCAAGATAGGTAGCAATACTCCGAACTTCAGTGGCAAGCTGATCCACACGGCCAGACAACTGTGCAAACTCCATTGAGAGAAAAAAAAATAAAAAATCCTCCTCAGCACCCAGAGAAAAAGAGGGAAAAAAAAAATGCAGAAAAAAAAAAAATCTCTGACAACTCTGACAACTTTTTTCTTTCCACACTATTTTTCCCTTCTGTGAGTACCATATAATTTTCAGTTATGGCCGGTGATACTGTTATGTTTTGGTAGATGAGGAGAGCAGGCAAAAACGGCAATACACCAGAGAGGTTGGAATCTACTGGATTCACAGGCTTTATAAGTGGGTGGAGGTAGCAGGACTCAGGCTTTCTCTATGAGTGGGCGGAGGAAGCAGGACTCACAGGCTTTCTCTATAAGTGGGTGGAGGTAACAGGACTAACTGTTATGTTTCGGTAGCTGAGGAGAGCAGGCAAAAACGGCAATACACCAGAGAGGTTGGAATCTATTGGATTGCAGTACCCTGACTAACCACCACAACTAAAGGCAGCCATGGAGCGTTCCTACGTTGGTCCTAGACGCCTCGTCACACCCTGAGAGGCTAACTACACCTAAAGATAGAAAGAGGAAAGCTATCTGCCCCGGAGCAGATCCCCAAAGAACATAGGAAGCCCCCAAACATGTAATGGCGGTTAGACAAGAGGTAATACAGACACAGACAGAAAATAGTATGAGCAAATGCTGGGTCCCAATCTGCCTAGACAGAAAATGATAGGAAGGATACTTACTGCAATTCCAAAAACCCCTAAAAAAGCCAACACTACTAATTGCAAAAACACCTGAGATCACACGACCTCTACCACCTAAATTAGTTCTCTGGTGTAACAAAACTAAGCCGCAGCCACAGAAAAAACTGGAAAAGGCAAATGAACAAACAACATTGGCTCCAGAGGAACCGAGAGGAGACCAAGCCCCCGGGGTGGGGAACCTGGCCAACCTCACAGAAATTCAGAGAAAAATGCAAATGGCAAGCACAAAAACAAAAAACAGAAAATATCTTATCTGAGAGCAGGAGAAGAGGCAAGACTCAGCAAGCTTCCAAGTGAACCAGGAACCACAGTTGAGACAAGAACAATTGATCACCGGCAACCATGATGGGGGGAAACCTCCCTTATATCCAGCCAGTCTGTAATTCCTGATTGCCAATCCTCATTGAATGGTTCAGTACTGTTTGTAACCACCAGAGGGAGCTTCTGCTCAGAATTCATTTCTAAAACATTCATAACAGTGGTGTACCTAATTATATGTACAAAATGTCCAACTGGGGGTCTGTATGTGGGAGAGACCGGGCAAAAACTGAGAACAAGGATGAATTCTCATTGCCACACAATAAGAGAAAAAAGAATGGATCTACCTGTGGCAAAACATTTTTCTTCCCGTGGTCATAGCATGTGGGATATGAAATTACTTGTATTGAAAGGTAGTTTCACATCTCAGAGACAAAGAAGAGTTTGCAAATACAAACTGATGGTGACCTTTGACACTCTTAATGCTGGAATGAACCTGTCACACGGATTTATGACGTTTTACATCAATTAAGGAATTTACTCCAAATACCCTGTGAAAACATCACAAAACATTACCAGACCCCAATCAGAGGGCAATAAAACTTTCACACTCCTTATCTATGAACTGTTCCAATATTTATGTTCATCTCTATCTCCCTTAATGACAGTTCTGCTTTACGTCACTTGTCTTACCTATTGCATTTTTTCTGTGCTGTGTTGTGTATAAATATATGATTCTTCAGATTTTGTATTAGTCAGCCTGATGAAGAGACCTGAGTAGTCTCGAAAGCTTGCAATTTGTTACCATCTTTTCAGTTAGCCATTAAAAGGTATCAACCACTGAGGACTCTCAGCTCTAAATATTTTTCTATCTACTGGCTAACACGGTACAAAAATATACATCTTTACTGTAGAAAAACCAGTGATTGTCTTACCACTGTCTCTGACATCATGTCCTCCCTCTATCTGAAACTAAACCTGTCAAAAACTGAACTTCTTGTGTTTCCTCCCTCTACTATCCTACCTTTGCCCGACATTGCCATTTCCATGGATGGTTCTGCCGTTACTCCCCAGTAACATGCCCGCTGTCTTGGGTCATACTTGATTCCGAGCTCACCCCCACATCCAATCACTGGCTCTCTCTTGTCATCTACACCTCAAAAAAGAATTTGACCGTTTCTTACCTTTCACTCAGCAAAAACCCTTACTGTTTGTCTTACTCATTCTTGTCTGGACTATTGTAACTCTCTTCTAATCTGTCTCCCTCTTACCAAACTCTCCACTCTACAATCTGCCTTAAATGCTGCAGCCAGGATCATATTCCTCACCAATCGTTACACCGATGCCTCTACCTTGTGCCAGTCATTGCACTGGTTACCCATCCACTCCAGAATTCAATATAAACTTATCACTCTCACCCACAAAGCCCTCCACTGGTCAGCACCACCCTACATCTCCTCCCTCATCTCAGTCTACCACCCTAGCCGTTCTGCTAATGACCTAAGATTAACATCCTCAATAATCCGAACCTCCCACTCCCGTCTCCGAGACTTCTCGCGTGCTGCACCAATTCTTTGGAATGCACTACCCAGGACAATTCGATTAATTTCCAATTAATTTCCAATACACACAGTTTTAAGCATGCCCTAAAAACGCATTTCTTTAGACTGGCCTATTGCCTCACCTCACTTATCAAACTATCCCCATTTGGCCCATACAAAATTTTGAGATAAACCCTATGACATGGAGTATTGGGTACAGTGTGGCCCCATACACCTCTGTATTGGGACTCTAGGAGGTAGTGACCATGCTATTTTAGAATTTTGGATAACAAGAGGAGGAAGACCTGTGAAGACTCAGACGTCAAGGTTAGATTTCAGAAAGGCAGATTTTAAGGAACTCAGAAAGAGAATTGGAGGGATCCAATGGCTGGATATCCTTAAGGACAAAAATGTCCAGGAAGGATGGAAAATCTTGAAAAATGAGATTCTCAAAGCACAATCGTTAACAATTCCGAAAAGAGGGAAGAATGGGAAGCATTTAAGGAAACCAGGATGGATGAACATAGAACTTAAACACATGCTAAAAAGGAAGAAAGAAATGTTTATCAAATGGAAAGAGGGAGGCATATCTAAAGAAGAATATAATGCCGTCTGCAGAACCTGCAGGGCACAAATCAGATTATCTAAAGCTGACAATGAATTAAGGCTTGCAAGTGACGTCAAAAGCAACAAAAAAGGATTTTGGGGATACGTCAAAAGTAAAAGAAAAGTCAAAGATGCTATAGGATTTTTACAGGATGAAAATGATGAAATGGTAAGTCAGGATGTTGAGAAGGCTGAACTTTTAAATTCCTATTTTGCATCTGTTTTCTCTCAGAAAGGAAATGTAACATCAACTGATCTTCACTGTCCTATTAAAGGAATAGAAGAATCCAGGATATCTATAAACAGAAAGACAGTGCGGAAACACTTAGCTAACATAAATGAATTCAAGTCTCCAGGTCCAGATGAATTACACCCCAGGGTACTGAAGGAGATAGCAGAAGAAATTCTTCAACCACTGTCCATAATCTTTGAAAATTCTTGGAGAACAGGAGAAGTCCCAGAAGACTGGAGAAGAGCAAATGTTGTTCCTATCTTCAAAAAGGGGAAGAAGGTGGACCCAGGGAACTACAGGCCGGTGAGTCTGACTTCTATACCAGGAAAGATCTTTGAACAAATTATTAAAGAACATGTATGCAAGTACCTGGATAAGAATGAAGTGATTAAACAGAGTCAGCATGGGTTTGTAACTAATAAGTCATGTCAGACTAACTTAATTTCCTTCTATGACAGAATCACTGACTGGGTGGATCAGGAAATGCTGTAGATATAGTATATCTTGACTTCAGCAAAGCATTTGACAAAGTATCTCACACAATCCTTATTGAAAAAATGACTAAGTATGGAATGGACAAGGCAACTGTTAGGTGGATTCATAACTGGCTTAGTGATCGGACCCAAAGAGTGGTTGTAAATGGCTGCACATCCAGTTGGAAGAATGTCTCAAGTGGGGTACCACAAGGCTCTGTTTTGGGCCCTGTATTGTTCAACATCTTTATCAATGATTTAGATGAAGGAATTGAGGGTAAACTGATCAAATTTGCTGATGACACAAAGCTAGGAGGGGTAGCTAATACTAGAGAAGAGAGAGAGAGGATTCAAAAAGATATACATAAACTGGAGCAGTGGGCAGCAACTAACAGAATGGATTTTAACAGGGAAAAATGCAAAGTACTACATGTGGGCAATAAAAATGAAAAAAGCATATACAAAATGGGAGGAATAGGGCTAAGTAACAGCACATGTGAAAAAGACTTGGGTATACTAATTGATCACAGACTTAACATGAGTCAACAGTGTGATGCAGCAGCAAAAAAGGCAAATACAATTTTAGGATGTATCAACAGAAGCATACAGTCTAGATCACGTGAGGTCATTATTGCCCTCTACTCCTCTTTGGTCAGACCTCATCTGGAATACTGTGTCCAGTTTTGGGCACCACATTTTAAAAAAGACATCAACAAACTGGAGCAAGTTCAGAGAAGAGCCACCAGAATGGTGACCGGTCTGCAAACCATGTCCTATGAGGAACGGTTGCAGGATTTGGGAATGTTTAGCTTGCAAAAAAGAAGACTGAGAGGAGACTTAATAGCTGTCTACAAATATCTCAAGGGCTGTCACATTGTAGAAGGATCATCTTTATTCTCATTTGCACAAGGAAAGACTAGAAGCAATGGGATGAAACTGAATGGGAGGAGACACAGATTAGATATTAGAAAAAACTTTTTGACAGTTAGGGTGATCAATGAGTGGAACAGGCTGCCACAAGAGGTGGTGAGTTCTCCTTCAATGGAAGTCTTCAAACAGAGGCTGGATAGACATCTGTCTGGGATGATTTAGAGAATCCTGCTTTGAGCAGGGGTGTTGGACCAGAAGGCCCAGGAGGTCCCTTCCAACTCTACCATTCTATGATTCTATGATTATAGTTCTTGTAAGTGTCCCTTTAGAATAATTACGCATGTTACATAACAGTAATTTGATGCTGGAGATAAGAAGATGTTTATTTCTGTGATGAATTGCAGTTGGGTGAGGGAATGAACTGGTTTATGTCTGATCCCTCTTTGGCTTCTTTCAGGCTTTGTATACAAAGCCGCTCTTGTTCTCTGTTCACAATTAGCCGTATTCAGCGATGAACCTGTTTACATTTCATGCAATTATCGCATTTCACAGTTTTGCTGTTTTATTCAAAATGGTGATAAGTTAATTAGGGATAAAAAGTTTTAAAAAGCACCTGGCACTCTATATTGTCATGTGACACTGTTCGGCAGTATCTAAGAGATTATGCAATCCTTACCTTACCAAGTCCATTGAAAGGATAGGCATGTTGTGAAGGATATTCCCAGGTCTAGTCGGAGTAGTGCTCAAAAAAGCAAAGGTCGACAGCAAGAAGTTATTTTCCTTCATCCATGATCTTTTTATTACTAACAAACTTTCCTTCCTCGCCATCACTGAAACCTGGCTCACCCCCTCTGACACAGCCTCTCCTGCTGCACTCTCGTATGGAGGATTCCACCTTTCCCACACCCCCCGCCCCAGCAGCAAGCATGGTGGAGGGGTTGGTTTTCTCCTGTCAGATAACTGCTCCTTCACCCCAATCCCACTGCCACCCTCTGTTACCCTCCCTTCCTTGAGGTGCACTCTGTGCGCATCTACTTCCCCTCCAACCTTCAACTAGCTGTCATTTACCGCCCCCCAGGGCCAGCCACCACCTTCTTCAACCACTTCACCATCTCGCTACTTCATTTCCTTTCCACTGACATCCCCACTATCATCTTGGGGGACTTCAACATCCCCATCGACACTTCCCTCTCAGCTGCCACTAAACTTCTATCCCTCACTTCCTCCTTCAGCGTGACTCAATGGTCTTCTGCAGCCACTCACAAAGATGGCCACACACTAGACCTCATCTTCACCCGCCTCTGCTCCCTATCTAACCTCTCTAACTCACCTCTTCCTCTTTTTGACCACAACCTACTTATTTCTCTTCCCTCTCCTCTCCAGGTCCACAATCCCCACCCCACAAACTTGCACACCCTCGCAGCAATCTTAAACATCTGGATCTACACTCACTGTCTGAATCCCTCCTCCCTCTTACAGACATAAGTTCCCTACACAATGTGGATGCCGCTGCCGCTCTATATAACACCACAATAGCTGCAGCTCTGGAATCGGTCGCCCCTCTCACACATACCAAAGCTCGCAAAATCAACAGACAGCCCTGGCACACCAGCCTGACCAATGAACTGAGGCGAGCTTCCAGGGCTGCTGAGCAGAGATGGAAAAGATCCTACTCCAATGAGGACTTCATCTCATTCAAACAGTCCCTCACTACTTTCAAGGCCACACTCACTACAGCAAAACAAACCTACTTCTCATCTCTTATATCCTCCCTGTCTCACAACCTAAACAGCTATTCAACACCTTCAATTCTCTCCTCCGCCCCCCAGCACCTCCCCTTTCATCTCAGCTGAAGACTTTGCCTCATTTTTCAACGAGAAGATTGATAACATCAGACACAGTTTTGGTCAACAACCCCCAGAGCCCTTCCTCCTAACTGCCCTGCCCTCCTCCAAAAACAACTTCTCCACCATTACAGAAGATCGACTCTCCACTCTGCTCTCAAGATCACATCTCACTACCTGTGCACTTGACCCGATCCCATCCCACTTCATCCCAAACCTCACCACAGTCTTCATCCCAACCCTAACCCATCTCTTCAACCTATCACTAACAATTGGTGTTTTCCCCTCGAGCTTTAAACATGCCTCAATCACACCTATCCCAAAAAGCCCTTTCTTGACCCATCCTCTGTATCTAGCTATCGCCCTATATCACTTCTCCCCATGCCTCAAAACTACTGGAACAACACGTCCATCTTGAACTGTCCTCCCACCTCTCTTCTTGCTCCCTCCTCGACCACTTACAATCTGGCTTCTGGCCACACCACTACACTGAAACTGCCCTAACTAAGGTCACCAATGACCTATTAACTGCCAAGGCCAAGCGACACTACTCTGTCCTCCTCCTCCTGGACCTGTCCTCTGCCTTTGACACAGTGGACCATTCCCTATTACTACAGACCCTCTCATCTCTTGGTATCACAGACTTGCCCTATCTTGGATCGCGTCATACCTAACAGACCGGACATTCTTCGTCTCCCACTCACACACCACCTCCTCACCGCACCCCCTATCCATCGGAGTCCCGCAAGGTTCAGTCCTAGGGCCCCTGCTCTTCTCCATTTACACCTTCGGCCTCGGACAGCTCATAGAATCTCACGGCTTTGAATATCACCTCTATGCTGATGACACGCAGATCTACATCTCTGGACCAGATATCACTTCCCTACTAACCAAAATCCCACAATGTCTGTCCGCTATTTCATCCTCCTCCTCTGCTAGATTTCTAAAACTTAATATGGACAAAACAGAATTCATCATCTTTCCCCCATCTCACACAACCCCTCCAATGGACCTATCCATTAAAGTAAACGGCTGCCCACTCTCTCCAGTCCCACAACCTCGCTGCCTCAGGGTTATCCTTGACACTAATCTCTCTTTTAAACCACATATCCAAGCCCTTTCCACTTCCTGCCGACTTCACCTCAAAAATATTTCACGGATCCGTACATTCCTTAACTAAGAATCTGCAAAAACCCTAGTCCATGCCCTCATCATCTCCCGCCTCGACTACTGCAACCTTCTGCTCTGTGACCTCCCCTCTAACACTTTCGCACCCCTCCAATCCATCCTGCAGTCTGCTGCCCGACTAATCCATCTGTCCCCCCGCTATTCCCCGGCCTCTCCCCTCTGTCAATCCCTGCACTGGCTCCCCATTACACAAAGACTCCAGTTCAAAACCCTATTCATGACATACAAAGCCATACACAACCTGTGTCCTCCATACAGCTGTGACCTCGTCTCCTGGTACCTACCTGCACGCAACCTCCGATCCTCACAAGATCTCCTTCTCTTCTCCCCTCTTATCTCCTCTTCCCACAATCGCATACAAGATTTCTCCCGTGCATCCCCCTACTTTGCAACTCTCTACCACAACATATCAGACTCTCGCCTACCATGGAAACCTTCAAAAAGAACCTGAAGACCGACCTCTTCTGACAAGCCTACAACCTGCAGTATCCACCGATCCACCAAACCCCTGCACGACCAGTTCTACCCTCACCTACTGTATCCTCACCCATCCCTTGTAGATTGTGAGCCCTCGCCGGCAGGGTCCTCTCTCCTCCTGTACCAGTCGTGACTTGTATTGTCTAAGATTACTGTACTTGTATTTCTTATGTATACCCCTACTCACATGTAAAGCGCCATGGAATAAATGGCGCTATAATAATAATAATAATAATCTCCAAAAAGAGACATCAGAATCCAAGGCAGGCAGATAGAGGAAAGCGCAGGTAGGTACACAGATACAGAACAGGAAAGGCAGATACTGGAGAGGGCAGACAGATAGATACATATAGGGCAGATACGCAGATACAGAGCAGGACAGCAAGTTACATAGATACAGGGCAGGGCAGTCAGATACTGTACAGGACCGGCAGTTAGATACAGTGGGGGAAATAAGTATTTGATCCCTTGCTGATTTTGTAAGTTTGCCCACTGACAAAGACATGAACAGTCTATAATTTTAAGGGGAGGTTAATTTTAACATTAAGAGATAGAATATCAAAAATAAAATCCAGAAAATCACATTGTATAAATTGTATAAATTTATTTGCATTTTGCAGTGAGAAATAAGTATTTGATCCCCTACCAACCATTAAGAGTTCTGGCTCCTACAGACCAGTTAGACTCCTAATCAACTCGTTCCCTGCATTACAGACCGCTGTCTTACATAGTCACCTTTATAAAAGACTCCTGTCCACAGACTCAATTAATCAGTCAGACTCTAACCTCTACAACATGGGCAAGACCAAAGAGCTTTGTAAGGATGTCAGGGACAAGATCATAGACCTGCACAAAGCTAGAATGGGCTACAAAACCATAAGTAATAAGACGCTGGGTGAGAAGGAGACAACTGTTGGTGCGATAGTAAGAAAATGGAAGAAATACAAAATGACTGTCAATCGACATCAATCTGGGGCACCATGCAAAATCTCACCTCGTGGGGTATCCTTGATCATGAGGAAGGTGAGAGATCAGCCAAAAACTACACGGGGGGAACTTGTTAATGATCTCAAGGCAGCTGGAACCTCAGTCACCAAGAAAACCATTAGTAGCACATTACACCGTAAAGGTTTACAATCCTGCAATGCCCACAATGTCCCCCTGCTCAAGAAGGCTCATGTGCAGGACGTCTGAAGTTTCCCAATGACACCTGGATGATTCTGTGAGTGATGGGGAGAAGGTGCTGTGCTCAGATGAGACAGAAATTGAGGTCTTTGGCATTAACTCAACTCGCCGTGTTTGGAGGAAGAGAAATGCTGTCTGTGACCTAAAGAACACCGTCCCCACTGTCAAGCATGGAGGTGGAATCATTATGTTTTGGGGGTGTTTCTCTACTAAGGGCACAGGTCTACTTCACCGCATCAATGGGAGAATGTACCGTAAAATCCTGAGTGACAACCTCCTTCCCTCCACCAGGACATTAATAATGGGTCGTGGCTAATGGTCTTCCAGCAAGACAACGACGCAAAACATACAGCCAAGGCAACAAAGGAGGGGCTCAAAAAGAAGCACATTAAGGTCATGGAGTGGCCCAGCCAGTGTCCAGGCCCTAATCCCATAGAAAACTTATGGAGGAGGTGAAGCTCCGAGTTGTCAAGTGACAAACGCAAAATCTTAATGATCTAGAGATGATCTGCAAAGAGGAGTGGAGCAAAATTCCTCCTGACATCAAACCTCATCATCAACTACAAAGAACGTCTGACTGATGTGCTGCCAACAAGGGTTTTACCACCAAGTATTAAGTCTTGTTTGCCAGAGGGATCAAATACTTATTTCTCACTGCAAAATGTAAATACACTTATATACTTTATACAATGTGATTTTATGGATTTTATTTTTGATATTCTATCTCTCAGTCTTAAAATTAACCTACCATTAAAATTATAGACTGTTCATGTCTCTGTCAGTGGACAAACTTACAAAATCATCAAGGGATCAAATACTTATTTCCCCCAGTGTATATACAGGGCAGTGCACGCAGGTAGAGAGATACCAAAAAGAACAGGCAGATGCTGGACAGAGCAGGCATGGACACAGATGCAGGGTAGGACAGGCAGATATATACAGGGCAGAGAAAGGCTCACAATCCTGAGCTGAAACAATGCCATTTTGGGCAATTAAGTAGCCACATTCTTTTACCCTGAACTGGTGTGCTGGTTTTATGCCTGTGTACAAGGCAGGCAGATATACAAGGTTGGCAGATGGATACATGGTGGGCAGATAGACACAGCACACAGTAGGCAGATATATATATATATATATATATATATATAGCATGACAGATGGTTACAGGGCAGGACACCCAACATAGGTGACATTTGTGAGACCATAAAACAGCAGAGGGCAAGATGGTAAAGGTGGTGTAAGTTTTTCCAGGTTGGGGCTTAGGCTGACCTGACATGTTATTACCATCAATAAATATTTAGTAATTTCCTTCATGGATTTCTCCTCCTTCAGTGAAGATCAGAATTAATATTATGAGTAGAGATGGGAGAACCTGAACAGTAACGGGGTCTGTACCGAATACTTAGTGTTCAGGCTCGGACCCCGAACATGGGCTTCTCCATGAATGGGATCCAGGGATGGATGAAAAACAATTTCAAGTACACATATTACTATAGGGCCGAGGCGGCCATAAGTTGCAGTCCACATTAAAAAGAAAACACAAAGCAATGCCCGAACCCATAAAATAGAAACAAAGCAGTCTAATGGGCCAGACTTTATTGAGGATACAGGTAACAGATGGTGGGAATGGTGACATTAATAATGGAATAAACCTGGCTGCCATGTGCAGATATCATCCGATCACACTGCCATGTCTATATTTAATCATTGTTTTATGGACCTAAATTAATCAATACAACGCGGCTTTCTAAGGAAATGCAGGACTGATATAGTGACTTGTTTTATTACTGGGTTATTGGGTTAAATAGAACCAATATTAAGATGATAGGTAATAACAGAGGCTTTTATTATCGTGTCACGTGGAAATTAGTAATGCCACTGGCTTCTGCACCAAATATAGAAGGAAAATGAGGAAATGGAGCAGAGCTGTGGATTTTCAGTATTATTTATGGAGGCTGAAGAACATGGAGTCTGGGAGGTACAACCTCAGCCAATAGCTGCAGAGCAGGAAGTCTGGGAGGTGCAACCTCAGCCAATAGCTGCAGAGCAGGAAGTCTGGGAGGTGCAAACTCAGCCAATACCTGCAAAGCAGGAAGTCTGGGAGGTGCAAAGTCGGCCAATAGCTGCAGAGCAGGAAATCTGGGAGGTGCAACCTCAGCCAATAGCTGCAGAGCAGGAAGTCTGGGAGGTGCAACCTCAGCCAATAGCTGCAGAGCAGTAAGTCTAGGAGGTGCAACCTCAGCCAATAGCTGCAGAGCAGGAAGTGTTGGGAGGTGCAACCTTGGCCAATAGCTGCAGAGCAGGAAGTCTGGAAGGTGCAGTTTCCGAACAGGAAGTGATGTCAGAAAAGGGAGTATTTTTCTAGCAACTTCTGCTGCACGGCCCAGTAACTTGCAGCAGTTTTTCTTTTAGTGATTGTGAATGACTATAGTGCCCAGATTCTTTTGCAATCTTACATTTGGACAGTAGAGTGAAAATGAATGTGTCATACGACTCCACCAGTCTTATTCTATAACTCTTGGCAACATGTGCACCCAGCTGTTCTATTTGGAAGTAATTCACAGAATTTCTGACTTTGGGAAACAAACTTCAAACACGAGAAAGTGAATTCCCTTTAGGATGCTGCACTTTTTGCTCCAGATGTGCTGCCTTTTTTCTTATGTATGGTGATACGGGGCCGTCCAGCTTTTTCGTTATATTACTGATGTCTTTTAGTCCTTGGATCCCACATTATACACTCTGTTGAAAATAACAGCCTGTTTTTAGTGAAGCATAGACACATTAATTTCAATTAATTTATCTAATTTTCTCAACAGTCAGATGAAGAAATTAATTATAAATAAATCAAATTTTTACCTAAAACTTGGATTCTAACAAATTGGAATTTTTGTGGATTTGAATTGCAGGAAATCAGCAATTTTGCTAGAGGACTAGTAAAGGGTTTGAAACTTTGGTTTTCCTGTAGTTTCTGTACAAAGAGGTGTGTGGACCCCCATGGGCAGGTATCTGTGTAAGGAGGTGGACAATGGGGAAGATGAGTGCAGTCGATGACTAAATGAATATCCGCAAGCGAACACCGCCATCTGCTGGTCAGGTGATACCTGTGTCGCAGTTGCAAAATATAAAAAGGCCTGGCCAATCCGTTAAGGGAGGAGTTGACACCAAATCTGTTCAGTCAGGTTGTGTGGCTGCGAGACGGGCTTACAACCACCATCACCGTAGAAGGGTCCGATAACGGTCAGATGTCGGCGAAGGACTGAGCTGTGATGAAGATTCGTAACCAAGGCAAGTAGAAGAAACGTGACCAACATCAGTAGAAGACCATATGCAGTATCGGTAGACAACTGTAAGCAGCACTGGTAGAGGACCATAAGCAGCACCAGTAAAAGACCATAAGCAGCACCAGTAAAAGACCATAAGCAGCGCCAGTAGAAGACCGTAAGCAGCGCCAGTTGAATACCGTAAGCAGCATCAGTAGAAGACTGTAAGCAGCACGAGTAGAAGATCGTAAGCAGCATCAGTAGAAGGCCGTAAGCAGTACCAGTAAAAGACCATAGTAGCGCCAGTAGAACACTGTAAGCAGCGCCAGTTGAATACCGTAAGCAGCATCAGTAGAAGACTGTAAGCAGCACCAGTAGAAGGCTGTAAGCAGTACCAGTAAAAGACCATAGTAGCGCCAGTAGAACACCGTAAGCAGCGCCAGTTGAATACCGTAAACAGCATCAGTAGAAGACTGTAAGCAGCATCAGTAGAAGACTGTAAGCAGCATGAGTAGATCGTAAGCAGCGCCAGTAGAAGACCGTAAGTAGCTCCAGTAGAAGACTGTAAGCAGCACCAGTAGAAGACCATAAGCAGCACCAGTAGAAGACTGTAAGCAGCACCAGTAGAAGACTGTATGCAGCACCAGTAGAAGACTGTAAGCAGCACCAGTAGAAGACTGTATGCAGCACCAGTAGAAGACTGTATGCAGCATCAGTAGAAGACTGTAAGCAGCATCAGTAGAAGACTGTAAGCAGCATCAGTAGAAGACTGTAAGCAGCACCAGTAGAAGACTGTAAGCAGCACCAGTAGAAGACTGTATGCAGCACCAGTAGAAGACTGTAAGCAGCACCAGTAGAAGACTGTATGCAGCATCAGTAGAAGACTGTAAGCAGCATCAGTAGAAGACTGTAAGCAGCACCAGTAGAAGACTGTGTGTGGCCCAGCTTTGCAAGGCACACATATCTTCTGGAAAATGCACAGGAAGGTAACTGTAAAGCTTGATATTCATTCACGCACACTTCTCAGCATTGCCACTAGAGGCATATCAGACTATTTAGTAGTGTGACGTAGCAAAGTTAGTGTTCAGTCTGTTTCCTGTCTTAGGACAGTGCAGTCAAGCCTTGGGTGGCTCAGGAGTGAGTCATCCCATCCATCTTGATTCCAATCAGATCAGTCTTGGAGGGAGAGGAGAGAAGACTGAACCCACACAGAGCTTGTGTAGCTCATCTGACAAGAAAGTGGAGGCTAGTACGGGTGAAGTGAATCATCCTAGCCTAGTCAGAGCTACCCCTTAACCTGCTACTCAGAACAATCTGCCTGTGTTCCTAAGAAAGAAGGAAGGAAAGGAATTACAGCAGTTATACCAACGAGTCAACTGAGAACAGGTCAGTGAGCACTGAAGGAAAGCTGACCTTTGTACGATTGCTACACGTGCTTATGTTAAGAGCGAGAGCAGGGCGAAGGGCGAGTGGAGAAGCAAGAGGGACTACAGGGACAAATCACCCTCACTCAGTTAACCGGACACCGGGGTCCGAAGCGTTGCTAGTGCTTCACGCCTAGTAATAAGAAAACCGGAGGCTTTCTGGACTTCAAGTCGCAGAAGGTAGCCCTAAGCGCTGATACGTAACCGGAGTCAGGGAGAACAGGGACTTTGAGCAGGACCCTGCAAAAGTAAGGACTTAGTTCTCTCAACATCTGATAATCAGAGACATAGAAGGCTCCACCACAATATTAGCCGGGCATAGTTGCTACAGAAGGAGTTGCACTTGACTTTATGCAAGTTGTACTCACACACATTAAAAGGATAAAGGAGGCCTCTAACCTGCTCAACAGTTTTCCTGAATGTGCATTCTCCAACCTGACCAGCTTCCCGGGACATACCTGCAACATCTACAAGTAAAGGTATGGAAAGAGATTGCATTGTGTTGTGACTGAATTCTTATCTGCACCCTGCATCACCACCATAGACTTTGAGGGACCAGTCCCACCTGTGGGGGACCTAACACCTAGCTGCCATAACATCCCCTCAGAGATCTACCCTGCAGCGCTGGTCAATTAGATCAGAAACCACAGGTGGCGTCACGAACTATAACTACAATCCCCTGTAAATATACCCCATTGCATGACCGCCAGGGCCACGGACCGAGCTCTGCTGCCCGTGACATTCCCCATAGACTTCCATGGGCTCGGTTCCGAGTACCCCATAGCCCTGGTACCACCAATGTGGTGCGCGTCATCTTTGGCGTCACGAACAGGATACGAAGCTTGCAAAATTGTGAGTCCTGTGTTGCCTATATTGACTGTTTTGTGCAGAAAAGACTGTTTGCTGTTTTGTCATTTTTGGCGCCAAATACCGCCATTTTACCGCCATATTCGCGCCCTGAGGCGCTGATGAAGAAGGTGGGCGTGCATTTGTGGGCGTGTACCCCCCTGTGGCGCGAAAGTTATGGCCGCCCTCTCAAAATGCTATTATAATGTGAGATCCTACCCCACTGCAAGGGAGATCCGACTGCTCTTCATCCTCTATGTCATGGAGAAGGTGGATGCGGTGCGGGAAGATGTGGCCCGCCACCGCAAAGAAGTGGAGGAGATTGAGAAAAGCTGGCGTGCCCTGAAACAGCGGCTGCTGTGGGACGCAACACTCTCCCCTCCAGGAGCGCAACCATTACCTGTGGCACCAGTGCCAGCGGCTGATGAGAAACCGGAGGCCGCCTCCAAAAGTGCTGATCCCGACTCCACCGATGAAGCGGCGGGAGAGAAGGAGGCTGAGGAGGCCCTGCCCGTTCCGGAGTACCAGCCAGGCCTGGAGGCCGCAGCGGAATGCCGATCCCCGGTAGGGACACCGGAGGAGACACAACTGTCAGCGATAGAAATCGACTGGGAGCAGCGACAGCAGCAGGTTAGTGCGTTCCCAACTGAGCCACTGCGCGCACCTGCGTCCTACTCGGAATCGCAAACCCCAGCAGCGTCATCTTTGGCGTCCGCACCAGGCCGTGCACCCGCAACGCAAATCGCAACCAATTCTGCATCGAAACCTGCGACCAGTTCTGAAGCGCAATTTGAATTGTACACTGTGGCACCTTCTACAACGCAATCTGCGTTCTACTCCAGGGAGATACCTGTTAGGTCCCCAGATCAAACAAAAGATGTCGCTACACAAACATACATTGCAGGACATGATCTTCTTGTAATGGGTTCCCGAGGTCATTGTATACTTCTGGCCCCAGGAATGGAAAAAGTAATGGTCACAAGCAAGAAAGATGAAAACCAGTAGGACCCAGACAGGGGTTTACTGCAACTGAACATGTACAAAGTTTGAAGAAGTTTTATGAAAAATTGCACTTTATAGAAATGTTGAATAATGTTTATTACTATGCTTATTTAAAGTAGAATACCCGGCTGGGTACAGGGTAAACAAGAGTTAAAAGTAAAAGTTGATTGAAATGTGATTTTACTTGAAAAATGTTTTACCATGCAAAGGACTGCGTGGCTGTGGACTTTGCCAGCCCAAAAACTTTCATTGTAAATAGTTCGCACTTCGGTGCCCCATTTTGGTTTTACATAAAGCCTTACTACCTCTGAAGAAAAACCCGTATGGTGTGGCCTAGAGTGAGGTCTGCAGTCAGAAGTCCTGCAGCCCACCCAGGACCCACGTGGGAGGTTTTTGGTGTGGGTCTTCCACAAGAATCTTGTCTTATACTGTGTATATTTATTGAAAAGTATTTCGATAATTTTCTACTGATCTATGTACAAAATGTAACGTTCAAGAGACTTTAACTCCCGCAAGGGATGAGTTATTATGTTGATGTTATATGCAAAACAAAAATGTTTTTCTTTTCTATTTCAGCCCGGGAGTGCTGAGTTTAACTAGGGGGGGATGTGTGGCCCAGCTTCGCAAGGCACACATATCTTCCGGAAAATGCACAGGAAGGTAACTGTAAAGCTTGATATTCATTCACGCACACTTCTCAGCATTGCCACTAGAGGCATATCAGACTATTTAGTAGTGTGACATAGCAAAGTTAGTGTTCAGTCTGTTTCCTGTCTTAGGACAGTGCAGTCAAGCCTTGGGTGGCTCAGGAGTGAGTCATCCCATCCATCTTGATTCCAATCAGATCAGTCTTGGAGGGAGAGGAGAGAAGATTGAACCCACACAGAGCTTGTGTAGCTCATCTGACAAGAAAGTGGAGGCTAGTACGGGTGAAGTGAATCATCCTAGCCTAGTCAGAGCTACCCCTTAACCTGCTACTCAGAACAATCTGCCTGTGTTCCTAAGAAAGAAGGAAGGAAAGGAATTACAGCAGTTATACCAACGAGTCAACTGAGAACAGGTCAGTGAGCACTGAAGGAAAGCTGACCTTTGTACGATTGCTACACGTGCTTATGTTAAGAGCGAGAGCAGGGCGAAGGGCGAGTGGAGAAGCAAGAGGGACTACAGGGACAAATCACCCTCACTCAGTTAACCGGACACCGGGGTCCGAAGCGTTGCTAGTGCTTCACGCCTAGTAATAAGAAAACCGGAGGCTTTCTGGACTTCAAGTCGCAGAAGGTAGCCCTAAGCGCTGATACGTAACCGGAGTCAGGGAGAACAGGGACTTTGAGCAGGACCCTGCAAAAGTAAGGACTTAGTTCTCTCAACATCTGATAATCAGAGACATAGAAGGCTCCACCACAATATTAGCCGGGCATAGTTGCTACAGAAGGAGTTGCACTTGACTTTATGCAAGTTGTACTCACACACATTAAAAGGATAAAGGAGGCCTCTAACCTGCTCAACAGTTCTCCTGAATGTGCATTCTCCAACCTAACCAGCTTCCCGGGACATACCTGCAACATCTACAAGTAAAGGTATGGAAAGAGATTGCATTGTGTGTGACTGAATTCTTATCTGCACCCTGCATCACCACCATAGACTTTGAGGGACCAGTCCCACCTGTGGGGGACCTAACACCTAGCTGCCATAACATCCCCTCAGAGATCTACCCTGCAGCGCTGGTCAATTAGATCAGAAACCACAGGTGGCGTCACGAACTATAACTACAATCCCCTGTAAATATACCCCATTGCATGACCGCCAGGGCCACGGACCGAGCTCTGCTGCCCGTGACATTCCCCATAGACTTCCATGGGCTCGGTTCCGAGTACCCCATAGCCCTGGTGTTAGGGTCTGCGGAACGCACCAAATATATAAAGTGGAGAGGTGCGTTCGCAGCCCGGGGTCCACCGTGCAAGCAAAGCCTGCTGCTAGTAAGATGACGAAAGTAGCGAACTCTGTTATCCCGCAGAGTCGCTAAAATAAACGCCGTAGCGCGTTGTGGCAGTAAGTGCAGACTCTGTTAATTCACAGAGCCGCTAACGGGATGCCACAGTGCTATATGGCGATATGTCCGAACTCACTTAGCTTCAGTGAGCCGCAAAGTAAAACGCTAGGGCGCTGTCTAGCGTCGAGAGCGAACCCTGTTACGTCACAGAGCCGCTGAGAACAAACGCCGTGTCCTGTCAGGCTCTCAGGCACACGGTTAATTGCTAAGCGAGCATAATACGTGGTCATGCGCTAATGTCCTCGCGGGAGTCACCCGCAATCTATGGCGTCTGAACGCCAGACCCTGAATACGGCAATCAAACTCCTCACCGGTTATGCCGGTAATCTAGGGCATCTAGGACACCGACCCTGACCAGCTAGCACACTAAACTCCTCACCGATTAAGTCGGTATTCTAGTGGCTTATTTCAGCCGGGTCCCTAACCACACACACGCATGACCACACTGGCGCATAGCATACAATGGTTGATATTAGCGCATGGCGGCCCAGCCATGCTACCCTTTTATAGCAACAGCCACAGGACCTTCCAGGAACAAGGACCAATGAGAACCTGTTCAGAAGACTAGTAGTAACAGGGCCTTCCTGGCGGGCCAATAGGAGCCGCTGCAGTACCTGAGCATGTGACCCCTGATCTCCAATGAGAGATCTCACTCTGGGCACGCTCAGAAGGGAAAATGCAGGACTTTATCCCAAAGACGTCTGCTCCAGAACTGGCTACAATAGCAGATCCAGGAAAGGCAGCAGCAAGTCACTGCCCAGTAGTGGAGTGGGCAAGACGCCTGGAACGACGTCTCTGCTGAGCAGGCTCCACTGCGGCCAGAGACTAATGGGAGACCGCAGCGGCACTGGTTCGAGACTCCCCTTGTGCAGGAGCGGGAACTCGAACCCTAACATTACCCCCCCCTCCTAGGGCCCCCCCTTCTCTGGGCCTCGCTGCGTTCAAAGGCAGCGATGAGCTGCGGAGTGTGAACATGCTCGGCAGGCTCCCAAGACCTATCCTCAGGCCCATAGCCCCTCCAGTCCACCAAATAAAACTTTTTGCCCCGTACCACCTTACACCCCACGATGGCGTTCACCTCATGGTCATCCGCAGATGAACCCGATGTCCCGGCAGATGACTCAGAAAACCGGGACATGAGCACGGGTTTCAGGAGGGACACGTGAAAGGTGTCGGAGATACCCAGGCGTGGTGGAAGAGCTAAACGGTATACCACAGGGTTAACCTGCTCGAGGACCTTGAAAGGACCCAGGTAGCGGGGTGCCAACTTAGTGGACTCAACTCGCAGCCTGATGTTACGGGCGGAGAGCCACACCAAATCCCCAGGAGCAAATGTAGGAGCGGGGCGCCGATGGGCATCGGCCGAAGACCTCATCCTCTCTTTGGAGGCCTGAATGGCATCCTGCGTGCGGTCCCAAATGTCCCGTGCCTCCACAGCCCAGTCTGCCACCCTGGAATCGGCGGAAGACACGGGCATAGGCACTGGTACCCGCGGATGCTGACCGTAGTTCAGGAGGAATGGGGTCTGTCCGGTGGAATCAGCCACAGCATTGTTTAATGCAAACTCAGCCCATGGTAGCAAGGATGCCCAGTCATCCTGCCTGGCTGAGACAAAATGTCGTAGATAGGTGACCAAGGTCTGGTTGGCCCTCTCTACCAACCCATTCGTCTCAGGATGGTACGCTGAAGAGAGATTTAACTCAATACTGAGTAGACGACAAAGCTCTCTCCAGAACCGAGACGCAAACTGGGGACCTCGGTCACTGACAATCTTGTCCGGCATGCCGTGTAAACGGAAGATGTGCCTAACAAACAACGCTGCCAGAGCCCGTGCAGAAGGTAACCGTGGTAGTGGCACCAGATGCACCATTTTAGAGAAATGGTCGGTGATTACCCAAATATGGTGCAACCCGAGACTTGGGCAAGCCCACCACAAAGTCCATCCCAACCATCTCCCAGGGCCTGTCTGCCACCGGCAAAGGGTAAAGTAACCCAGCTGGCCGTTGTCGTGGAGACTTATTTTTGGCGCAGGAGACACACGCCCGAACATAGTCCCCAACATCACGGACCATATGCGGCCACCAATATGTCCTCGCCAGCAACTCAGATGTCCTCTTTGCCCCAAAGTGTCCACCCACCCTGGACGAATGTGCCCAAGAGAGTACCTCCGGTCGCAAATTAGTAGGCACAAAAGTCTTGCCCGGGGGCACAGACTCTAGCGAAACCGGGGCCACTGTTCTCAGGCTCTCTGTGGGGACGATAAGCCGAGGCTCCTCCACCTCCTCCTCCGAGGACACCACAGAGCGAGAGAGAGCGTCGGCACGAATGTTCTTCTCTCCCGAGAGGAAATGCAGTGTGAAATGAAACCGGGAGAAGAACAAGGACCATCTGGCTTGGCGAGAATTAAGCCGCTGGGCTGTCTGAAGATATACCAGGTTTTTGTGATCCGTGAAGACTTGGAAGGGAAAGCGAGCTCCCTCCAACAGATGTCTCCACTCCGAGAAGGCCAACTTCATTGCTAGCAACTCCCTGTCCCCGATGGAATAATTCCTCTCTGCTGGTGTGAAGGTCTTGGAGAAAAAGAAGCATGGATGCTTCCGACCTTGAGCATCCTTTTGGAAGAGGACTGCTCCAGCACCAACGGACGAGGCATCCACCTCCAATATAAATGGCTTATCAACATCGGGGCGATGTAGGATGGGAGCTCTAGCGAAATGAGACTTAATAGACGTGAAGGCCTTGGAGACCTCTTCAGACCACAATTTGGGATTAGCTCCCTTTTTGGTAAGGGCAACCACGGGAGCTACCAAAGTTGAGAAGTGGGGAATGAACTGACGGTAGTAATTAATGAACCCCATAAAGCGCTGCACCGCCTTTAGAGAGTGGGGTTCTTGCCAGTCCATCACCGCCTGTAGTTTGGCAGGATCCATAGCCAATCCCTGGGCGGAGATGATATAGCCCAGGAAAGGTAAGGACTCCTGCTCAAACACACATTTCTCCAACTTTGCGTAAAGGGAATTTGCCCGTAGGAGGTCGAAGACCCTGCCAACATCCCTCCGGTGGGAGTCAATATCTGGAGAGAAGATGAGTATATCATCCAGATAGACTACGACCGAGGTGGAGAGCATATCCCGGAAGATGTCATTGACAAAGTCTTGGAAAACGGCTGGAGCATTACAGAGCCCAAAGGGCATCACCAGATATTCGTAATGCCCATCCCTGGTATTAAAAGCCGTCTTCCATTCGTCCCCCTCACGGATGCGAATCAGATTATAAGCACCGCGCAGATCTAGTTTAGTGAATACCCTTGCTCCCCGAAGCCTATCAAATAGCTCAGAGATCAGGGGCAACGGGTACTTGTTTTTAACGGTGATGGCGTTAAGACCCCTGTAATCAATACACGGACGCAATTCTCAGTTTTTCTTCTGCACGAAGAAAAATCCCGCCCCTGCCGGTGACACCGACTTCCTAATAAACCCTCTTGCCAGGTTCTCCTGAATATATTGCGACATGGCCTCTGTCTCAGGAAGAGAGAGGGGATAGACCCTTCCCCGAGGAGGTTCTGCGCCAGGCAAGAGGTCGATAGGACAGTCATAGGGGCGATGAGGCGGAAGAGTCTCCGCAGCCTTCTTGGAGAACACGTCTGCATATGACCAGTAGTGCTTGGGAAGTGGAGTAAGATCTGCGGGTAACTCAGTAGTGGTAACCTGAACGCAACTTCTGAAACATCTGCCTGTACATGCATCACTCCAACCCAGTATCCTACCCGAAGTCCACTCTATATGTGGGGAGTGGAAACGGAGCCAAGGTATACCTAGTAGGATCTCGTCTATTCCCTCGGGAAGGACGAGTAGGGAAATAAATTCCTGATGGGAAGGAGATACAGACAATGCAAGTGGGACAGTCTGGTGAGTAATTTGTGAGGGCAATGACGACCCATTCACTACCCGAACAGTCACTGATTTGTCAAGCGCCACCAGAGGTATTGCATGACGGCGAGCAAAGCTAGAGGACATGAAATTCCCCTCTGCTCCTGAGTCCACGCAAAGGTCGGCGGTGAGAATGGAAGTACCAACAGTGATTGTCCCTTTAAATGTTATCTTGGAGGAAAATGCCGCTGTCTCTAGTGAACCTCCTCCCAGGGCCACTAGACGCGATCGCTTCCCCGATCGCTGTGGACATCTGTTGGCATAGTGTCCTGTCTGCTGACAATGGTTACAAACCACGGATACTCGGACGGACCGAGACTTAGGTCCTGCATGAGGAACTTCTGTGGCCTTTTGAGGTTCGGACGCCAGATCGGGGAATTCGAGAGGTTTGGCAAAGGTAGGAGCCAACCGAAACCTCTGCCTACACTGGGCCCGCTCCAACCTCCGCTCGTGAAAACGGAGGTCAATGCGGGTAGATATGGAGATAAGCTTCTCCAGTGTGGCGGGAATCTCCCTGGTAGCCAAAGCGTCTTTAACATGGTCAGCCAGTCCCCGCCAGTAGATAGGAATAAGAACTTTATCAGACCAATCTAGCTCAGCAGCCAGAGTCCGAAACTGGACGGAAAACTGACTGACCAAAGACGAACCCTGTGTCAATGCCAGCAGTTGTAGCGCCGTATCGTGGGTGACCTGGGGTCCTAAAAAGACCTTTTTAAGAGCCTCCAAGAAACGAGGAGCACTCTGCACCACACGATCATCGCGCTCCCACAGCGGCGTTGCCCACTCCAACGCTCTGCCTGAGAGTAGAGAAAGTACAAAACCCACTTGTGCCCGATCCGTGGGAAAACGTGCAGCCAGAAGCTCAAGATGTATAGAGCACTGACTCACGAATCCCCGACATTGCTTGCTATCACCGGCAAACTTGTCAGGAAGCGGGAGGTGGGATAATGTAGGGGCAGAGGTGGCAGAGGACAAACTGGCTGCAGCCACGCTAGCAGCCTGAACAGCGACTGCGGTAACATCCACAGCTGAGGTTGTGCTCTCAAGAGCCTCCAACCTACCCTTCAGCTGCTGGATGTACTGCAATAGACGCTGTTCGTCCGCCATTTTACTAGCCAGACCCTGGCGCTAATATTATGTTAGGGTCTGCAGAACGCACCAAATATATAAAGTGGAGAGGTGCGTTCGCAGCCCGGGGTCCACCGTGCAAGCAAAGCCTGCTGCTAGTAAGATGACGAAAGTAGCGAACTCTGTTATCCCGCAGAGTCGCTAAAATAAACGCCGTAGCGCGTTGTGGCAGTAAGTGCAGACTCTGTTAATTCACAGAGCCGCTAACGGGATGCCACAGTGCTATATGGCGATATGTGCGAACTCACTTAGCTTCAGTGAGCCGCAAAGTAAAACGCTAGGGCGCTGTCTAGCGTCGAGAGCGAACCCTGTTACGTCACAGAGCCGCTGAGAACAAACACCGTGTCCTGTCAGGCTCTCAGGCACACGGTTAATTGCTAAGCGAGCATAATACGTGGTCATGCGCTAATGTCCTCGCGGGAGTCACCCGCAATCTATGGCGTCTGAACGCCAGACCCTGAATACGGCAATCAAACTCCTCACCGGTTATGCCGGTAATCTAGGGCATCTAGGACACCGACCCTGACCAGCTAGCACACTAAACTCCTCACCGATTAAGTCGGTATTCTAGTGGCTTATTTCAGCCGGGTCCCTAACCACACACACGCATGACCACACTGGCGCATAGCATACAATGGTTGATATTAGCGCATGGCGGCCCAGCCATGCTACCCTTTTATAGCAACAGCCACAGGACCTTCCAGGAACAAGGACCAATGAGAACCTGTTCAGAAGACTAGTAGTAACAGGGCCTTCCTGGCGGGCCAATAGGAGCCGCTGCAGTACCTGAGCATGTGACCCCTGATCTCCAATGAGAGATCTCACTCTGGGCACGCTCAGAAGGGAAAATGCAGGACTTTATCCCAAAGACGTCTGCTCCAGAACTGGCTACAATAGCAGATCCAGGAAAGGCAGCAGCAAGTCACTGCCCAGTAGTGGAGTGGGCAAGACGCCTGGAACGACCTCTCTGCTGAGCAGGCTCCACTGCGGCCGGAGACGAATGGGAGACCGCAGCGACACTGGTTCGAGACTCCCCTTGTGCAGGAGCGGGAACTCGAACCCTAACACCTGGTACCACCAATGTGGTGCGCGTCATCTTTGGCGTCACGAACAGGATACGAAGCTTGCAAAATTGTGAGTCCTGTGTTGCCTATATTGACTGTTTTGTGCAGAAAAGACTTGTTTGCTGTTTTGTCATTTTTGGCGCCAAATACCGCCATTTTACCGCCATATTCGCGCCCTGAGGCGCTGATGAAGAAGGTGGGCGTGCATTTGTGGGCGTGTACCCCCCCTGTGGCGCGAAAGTTATGGCCGCCCTCTCAAAATGCTATTATAATGTGAGATCCTACCCCACTGCAAGGGAGATCCGACTGCTCTTCACCCTATATGTCATGCAGAAGGTGGATGCGGTGCGGGAAGATGTGGCCCGCCACCGCAAAGAAGTGGAGGAGATGGAGAAAAGCTGGCGTGCCCTGAAACAGCGGCTGCTGTGGGACGCAACACTCTCCCCTCCAGGAGTGCAACCATTACCTGTGGCACCAGTGCCAGCGGCTGATGAGAAACCGGAGGCCGCCTCCAAAAGTGCTGATCCCGACTCCACCGATGAAGCGGCGGGAGAGAAGGCGGCTGAGGAGGTCCTGCCCGTTCCGGAGTGCCAGCCAGGCCTGGAGGCCGCAGCGGAATGCCGATCCCCGGTAGGGACACCGGAGGAGACCCAACTGTCAGCGATAGAAATCGACTGGGAGCAGCGACAGCAGCAGGTTAGTGCGTTCCCAACTGAGCCACTGCGCGCACCTGCGTCCTACTCGGAATCGCAAACCCCAGCAGTGTCATCTTTGGCGTCCGCACCAGGCCGTGCACCCGCAACGCAAATCGCAACCAATTCTGCATCGAAACCTGCGACCAGTTCTGAAGCGCAATTTGAATTGTACACTGTGGCACCTTCTACAACGCAATCTGCGTTCTACTCCAGGGAGATACCTGTTAGGTCCCCAGATCAAACAAAAGATGTCGCTACACAAACGTACATTGCAGGACATGATCTTCTTGTAATGGGTTCCCGAGGTCATTGTATACTTCTGGCCCCAGGAATGGAAAAAGTAATGGTCACAAGCAAGAAAGATGAAAACCAGTAGGACCCAGACAGGGGTTTACTGCAACTGAACATGTACAAAGTTTGAAGAAGTTTTATGAAAAATTGCACTTTATAGAAAGGTTGAATAATGTTTATTACTATGCTTATTTAAAGTAGAATACCCGGCTGGGTACAGGGTAAACAAGAGTTAAAAGTAAAAGTTGATTGAAATGTGATTTTACTTGAAAAATGTTTTACCATGCAAAGGACTGCGTGGCTGTGGACTTTGCCAGCCCAAAAACTTTCATTGTAAATAGTTCGCACTTCGGTGCCCCATTTTGGTTTTACATAAAGCCTTACTACCTCTGAAGAAAAACCCGTATGGTGTGGCCTAGAGTGAGGTCTGCAGTCAGAAGTCCTGCAGCCCACCCAGGACCCACGTGGGAGGTTTTTGGTGCGGGTCTTCCACAAGAATCTTGTCTTATACTGTGTATATTTATTGAAAAGTATTTTGATAATTTTCTACTGATCTATGTACAAAATGTAACGTTCAAGAGACTTTACCTCCCGCAAGGGATGAGTTATTATGTTGATGTTATATGCAAAACAAAAATGTTTTTCTTTTCTATTTCAGCCCGGGAGTGCTGAGTTTAACTAGGGGGGGATGTGTGGCCCAGCTTCGCAAGGCACACATATCTTCTGGAAAATGCACAGGAAGGTAACTGTAAAGCTTGATATTCATTCACGCACACTTCTCAGCATTGCCACTAGAGGCATATCAGACTATTTAGTAGTGTGACGTAGCAAAGTTAGTGTTCAGTCTGTTTCCTGTCTTAGGACAGTGCAGTCAAGCCTTGGGTGGCTCAGGAGTGAGTCATCCCATCCATCTTGATTCCAATCAGATCAGTCTTGGAGGGAGAGGAGAGAAGACTGAACCCACACAGAGCTTGTGTAGCTCATCTGACAAGAAAGTGGAGGCTAGTACGGGTGAAGTGAATCATCCTAGCCTAGTCAGAGCTACCCCTTAACCTGCTACTCAGAACAATCTGCCTGTGTTCCTAAGAAAGAAGGAAGGAAAGGAATTACAGCAGTTATACCAACGAGTCAACTGAGAACAGGTCAGTGAGCACTGAAGGAAAGCTGACCTTTGTACGATTGCTACACGTGCTTATGTTAAGAGCGAGAGCAGGGCGAAGGGCGAGTGGAGAAGCAAGAGGGACTACAGGGACAAATCACCCTCACTCAGTTAACCGGACACCGGGGTCCGAAGCGTTGCTAGTGCTTCACGCCTAGTAATAAGAAAACCGGAGGCTTTCTGGACTTCAAGTCGCAGAAGGTAGCCCTAAGCGCTGATACTTAACCGGAGTCAGGGAGAACAGGGACTTTGAGCAGGACCCTGCAAAAGTAAGGACTTAGTTCTCTCAACATCTGATAATCAGAGACATAGAAGGCTCCACCACAATATTAGCCGGGCATAGTTGCTACAGAAGGAGTTGCACTTGACTTTATGCAAGTTGTACTCACACACATTAAAAGGATAAAGGAGGCCTCTAACCTGCTCAACAGTTCTCCTGAATGTGCATTCTCCAACCTAACTAGCTTCCCGGGAGATACCTGCAACATCTACAAGTAAAGGTATGGAAAGAGATTGCATTGTGTGTGACTGAATTCTTATCTGCACCCTGCATCACCACCATAGACTTTGAGAGACCAGTCCCACCTGTGGGGGACCTAACACCTAGCTGCCATAACATCCCCTCAGAGATCTACCCTGCAGCGCTGGTCAATTAGATCAGAAACCACAGGTGGCGTCACGAACTATAACTACAATCCCCTGTAAATATACCCCATTGCATGACCGCCAGGGCCACGGACCGAGCTCTGCTGCCCGTGACATTCCCCATAGACTTCCATGGGCTCGGTTCCGAGTACCCATAGCCCTGGTACCACCAATGTGGTGCGCGTCAACTGTAAGCAGCATCAGTAGAAGACTGTAAGCAGCATCAGTAGAAGACCGTAAGCAGCACCAGTTGAATACTGTAAGCAGCACCAGTAGTAGACTGTAAGCAGCATCAGTAGAAGACCATAAGCAGCACCAGTAGAAGACTGTAAGCAGCACCAGTAGAAGACTGTAAGCAGCACCAGTTGAATACTGTAAGCAGCACCAGTAGTAGACTGTAAGCAGCACCAGTAGAAGACTGTAAGCAGCATCAGTAGAAGACTGTAAGCAGCACCAGTAGAAGACTGTAAGCAGCATCAGTAGAAGACTGTAAGCAGCATCAGTAGAAGACCGTAAGCAGCACCAGTTGAATACTGTAAGCAGCACCAGTAGTAGACTGTAAGCAGCACCAGTAGTAGACTGTAAGCAGCACCAGTAGAAGACTGTAAGCAGCACCAGTAGAAGACTGTAAGCAGCACCAGTTGAATACTGTAAGAGGCACCAGTAGTAGACTGTAAGCAGCATCAGTAGAAGACTGTAAGCAGCACCAGTAGAAGACTGTAAGCAGCACCAGTTGAATACTGTAAGCAGCATCAGTAGAAGACTGTAAGCAGCACCAGTAGAAGACTGTAAGCAGCACCAGTAGAAGACTGTAAGCAGCACCAGTAGAAGACTGTAAGCAGCACCAGTAGAAGACTGTAAGCAGCACCAGTTGAATACTGTAGGCAGCACCAGTAGTAGACTGTAAGCAGCATCAGTAGAAGACTGTAAGCAGCACCAGTAGAAGACCATAAGCAGCACCAGTAGAAGACTAAGCAGCGCCAGTAGAAGACTGTAAGCAGCACCAGTAGAAGACCGTAAGCAGCGCCAGTAGAAGACCATAAGTAGTGCCAGTGGAAAATCATAGGCAGCGCCAGTTGAATACTGTAAGCAGCACCAGTAGAAGACCATAAGCGCCAGTAGAAGACAGTGACAAGATCCTAGGTAGGCTCAGGAGATGATCCGGCTGCAGCAGAGGACTGTTCCTGTAGGCCGTTACTTCCAGCGTAGCCATATGGTACAAGATGCAGGCTCGGGCAGTACTTCGGGGAGCGGATTGCAAAGGTGGCCAATAACCCAGACAACGATTTAGAACTGTGTAGTTATAATTTCCTCCATTCTTGAGAACAGAAATTACTTGTAATAAGTAAATTGCAAAATTACACGTTTTAACAAGCATTTTGCAATTTTACCCATTGAGGCAACCCCTTTAAATCTATGTGAATGCACGGGATTATAGGGACATCTATGCCAATGTTTCATCCATCTGTTCCTGACTTATTAGCTCTCATCAGTGCAAGATTGTAAGACCAGAATTATAGAGCTCGGAGGGGCAGACAGAAGAAACATGACCTTTCATCTTGGGTTTTCGGGTTGTCCCATGAGTAAGGCTGGGGGGAAGGGAGAGACTTACATATATTTACATGTAACGGGGGCATCTCTAGACAGTTTTGGGAGTGCTCATGTGAGGACCGGGGTCAAATATTATAATGTTCCTTGATTTGGGATTTGAGATGAAGAGCAGAACCTTTGTTTCAGGGATTTCAGAAGACATTTACTATTAGAAGGAAATGCCACCAGTTAGTATGTAACTTTCCTGGTTGCTTCACTCCAGGAAGGCACGTGCATGTATTGATGGAAGGACCATGACAGATCTCCACTAGTGATGTCCTCCGCGCCAATATTACTCAATCATGTAACTGCCTTCCCACCAGATGTTTCCACGTCTGCATTTCCCCTTGTTTCACAACACCCTGGCACGGCCGGCATTTACACAAGGAGACGAGGTTTATTGGCCGACCATATACCTGTACGTGCAGTAGAAGGTGGCGGCGGTCGGTGCTTTCCCACAACGTGTGACGTCATCGCAGTGTGAACAAAGCTGTAAATCCGCCTGTTACAATTGTGTTCCTTATACAAGATGACGAGCCACATCCCCGGGTAGGTAATAAATCCTCCCTGACCTCTATATACCCGCAGATCCATAAAAAATATCAAAAAATGCCACTACCATGGACTACTCTCTGATGGAGATGGACCAGCTGCGTAACACTGGACTTTGCTACATACTCAGCTCTGCTGCATCGCTGACTAGCTCTGCTATTTTGAAGGTCCAGTTCTGTATATTGTTGCAGACTGTTTTGCTTAACCACTGAGCCAAAGTTGGACTACTGCTGTGCCAGTTTTTGCATTGGACTCTGACAAATTTAGTTCTGCTACATCGGTGAGTCAAGAGAAAAAGAGCGGCTCATCCAAGGCTCATCCGACTCCACCATTCTACTTCCACGTCTGATCATGTCTTATCCCAAGCTCCAATACCCCTGCCTGTATAGTCTGCTGCAAAATAACATGCAAACTGTCTGAAGTCACCACTAGAGGGAGCTCAATGCACATGGATTGCACACTGAATCTGTGATTAAGCTGTCTGCAGTCAGCGCCCTCTGGTGGTGACTACAACATGTAATCTTTTAAAATGATGTCAACACAGGATGTGAAGTTGTTCTACATCAGAAACAAATAAACCTCTGACAACTAAAAAGATATAAAAAGAAATAAAATAGATTGGAATATAGGTCCAGTGGGCATGATGATAGTCTTTGGCAGCCAAATCGCTCATCTCCTCCTCGTTATTTCCTCTAGTTATTCTGACTCACGTATATAATACAGTCACAATGATGTTCCCTCTGCAGGAAGTAATCCAAATACTCAGGCAGATCCCCTCCTTTGCGTCAGGTTGTTCGGTCATCATCACCTTCTGCATTATTTCCTATAAAGCCGCTTACTCCTCTGATACCAGTAATGAAATGCGACGCACATAATACAAGTAGATCTGGAAAAGCTCTGGGCAAAAGGGAAACGCTTTTTGATTAAAAGTGAAAAAAAGTCGGTAATGAAATTCTGCATTCAGTGCCTGGAAGAGTGAGATGTAAAGGAGAAATACAGAATTCTAAAAAATATGTCTGCTGTATATCCAGGGATAGATAACGGTACAGAGATATATCTAATGATCTTTTTACACCTATAGCAATGACAAGGGAGCATCGTCTACATCTAGAGGAAGGGAGGTTTGATCATCACAGAGATTCTTTGTTGTGCAATCAGTTTGGATTTGTTTCTGTATGATTGGTGAAATTATGGATGGATGAGCAGTGAGACTATGGATTATTTACTGTACGAGCAGTGAGACTGTGGATTATTTACTATATGAGCAGTGAGACTATGGATTCTTTACTGTACGAGCAGTGAGACTATGGATTCTTTACTGTACGAGCAGTGAGACTATGGATTCTTTACAGTACGAGCAGTGAGACTGTGGATTCTTTACTATATGAGCAGTGAGACTATGGATTCTTTACTGTACGAGCAGTGAGACTATGGATTCTTTACAATACGAGCAGTGAGACTGTGGATTCTTTACTGTACGAGCGGTGAGATTATGGAATATTTACTATATGAGCAGTGAGACTATGGATTATTTACTGTACGAGCAGTGAGACTATGGACTCTTTACAGTACGAGCAGTGACACTATGGATTCTTTACTGTATGAGCAGTGAGACTGTGGATTCTTTACAGTACGAGCAGTGAGACTATGGATTCTTTACTGTATGAGCAGTGAGACTATGGATTATTTACTATATGAGCAGTGAGACTATGGATTCTTTACTGTATGAGCAGTGAGACTATGGACTCTTTACAGTATGAGCAGTGAGACTGTGGATTCTTTACAGTACGAGCAGTGAGACTATGGATTCTTTACTGTATGAGCAGTGAGACTATGGATTCTTTACTGTACGAGCAGTGAGACTATGGATTATTTACTGTATGAGCAGTGAGACTATGGACTCTTTACAGTATGAGCAGTGAGACTGTGGATTCTTTACAGTACGAGCAGTGAGACTGGATTCTTTACTGTATGAGCAGTGAGACTATGGACTCTTTACAGTATGAGCAGTGAGACTGTGGATTCTTTACAGTACGAGCAGTGAGACTGGATTCTTTACTGTATGAGCAGTGAGACTGTGGATTCTTTACAGTACGAGCAGTGAGACTATGGATTCTTTACTGTATGAGCAGTGAGACTATGGATTATTTACTATATGAGCAGTGAGACTGTGGATTCTTTACTATATGAGCAGTGAGACTATGGACTCTTTACAGTACGAGCAGTGAGACTATGGACTCTTTACAGTACGAGCAGTGAGACTATGGACTCTTTACAGTACGAGCAGTGAGACTATGGATTCTTTATAGTATGAGCAGTGAGACTATGGACTCTTTACAGTACGAGCAGTGAGACTATGGATTCTTTATAGTATGAGCAGTGAGACTATGGACTCTTTACAGTACGAGCAGTGAGACTATGGATTCTTTACAGTATGAGCAGTGAGACTGTGGATTCTTTACAGTACGAGCAGTGAGACTATGGATTCTTTACTGTATGAGCAGTGAGACTATGGATTCTTTACTGTACGAGCAGTGAGACTATGGATTATTTACTGTATGAGCAGTGAGACTATGGACTCTTTACAGTATGAGCAGTGAGACTGTGGATTCTTTACAGTACGAGCAGTGAGACTATGGATTCTTTACTGTATGAGCAGTGAGACTATGGACTCTTTACAGTATGAGCAGTGAGACTGTGGATTCTTTACAGTACGAGCAGTGAGACTATGGATTCTTTACTGTATGAGCAGTGAGACTGTGGATTCTTTACAGTACGAGCAGTGAGACTATGGATTCTTTACTGTATGAGCAGTGAGACTATGGATTATTTACTATATGAGCAGTGAGACTGTGGATTCTTTACTATATGAGCAGTGAGACTATGGACTCTTTACAGTACGAGCAGTGAGACTATGGACTCTTTACAGTACGAGCAGTGAGACTATGGACTCTTTACAGTACGAGCAGTGAGACTATGGATTCTTTATAGTATGAGCAGTGAGACTATGGACTCTTTACAGTACGAGCAGTGAGACTATGGATTCTTTATAGTATGAGCAGTGAGACTATGGACTCTTTACAGTACGAGCAGTGAGACTATGGATTCTTTATAGTATGAGCAGTGAGACTATGGACTCTTTTCTCCATGAGAAGTGACACTATGGATTCAAGCACTGGTTCTGGAGATGTTAATTCTTTATTATGATTTTCCCACCATCATGGGTAATTTCAACATCCCGCCTGTCAGCAGCTTCCAAACTCCTGTCCCTTGCTTCATCCTTTGGTCTTACTCAGTGGTCCTCCGCAGCCACCCACCCAGACGGACATACATTGTATATTATCTTCACCCGCCTCTGCTCCCCATCTACCCTCACAACCTCCTCTCTCCCTCTATCTGACCACTACTCACTTCCTCATCCCTGTCCTCCTCACCTGCCCCCATGTCCAGCAACTAGTGCAACCCCGCAGAAACCTCGCCCACCTAGACACCCACACACTCTCTGCCTCTATTCTACTGGTGGCCTCCATGTCTTCACTCCACAGCACAGATGTGGCGCCCTGAGGGTTCAGTCGCCACAGAGGTGTTGCATCTCACCCAGAGGTGTGACACCCCACTCCCAGGTAAGGAGGGAGCACCCCTAGGACTCCAAAACTTGCATCCAACACACCATGCCAGCTGAGCATATGGACGTACCCTACAGTAGGATGGTCTGACTCAGACTGGTTAGCAAAGGGTGTAGATATGGGTGGGTGGAGCTTAGGCAGCAGTGTGTCGACCCGCCACCACAATTGTGGGTTACCAGGGCAATGGGGTACTCAGAGCCGAGCCCATGGAAGTCTATGGGGTTGTCACAGGTAGCGGTGGCTCGGTCTGTGGCCCTGGCGGTCTGGCGTATGTTGGGGGGAATATTTACAGGGGATAGATTTATATACAGTTCGTGACGCCACCTGTAGTCTCTGGTAATTTGTACCAGCGCTGCTGTAGATCTCTGAGCGGATGGTGAGGCAGCTAGATGTCGGGTCCCCTACAGGTGGGACTCTTCCCTCAGGTCGGTAGTTAAAGCAGGGTTGTGCAGGCATGCAAATAAATAACTCAGTCTCACACGGTAAGCGTCTTTCCATACCTTTTACTTGTAAGATGGTAAGGCAGGTCCCAGGGAGGCTGATGGGGTTGATGGAGGATGAGCTTTGAGGCAACGTCTAAGCAAGTTAGGGGCCTCCTTCTGCTTTCCAATGATGATGAGTCCAACCAGCGTAAAGCGTAGTTCCCTCTATAAACTCCAGCTATTCCAAAGCTGTACTGCCCGGTCAGTTTTGTGGTTGGAGCCTTCCTATGAGAGAGCTGAGTTCCAATTCCTGTCGTGCACTGACTCAAGGTTCTCACTCTCCCTGACCCCAGTTACGTACTGACTCTTCAGGGGCTGCTTTCCGCGACCTAAGGTCCGATAAGCCTCTGGTTTTCTTACCACTATGCGTGAAGCTATAGTGATCCTTCGGTCCCCAGTGACCGGTAACAATGTGCAGGTATCCTATACCTATGGCACTTTTCTGTTCTCTTCCACTATGCCCTTCGACTTGCTCACACTCTCAACAGATGTCTCAGTCCGTCTTCTAGTGGGGCACAGCTCTGACTAGGCTGAGGTGAACTAGCTCACCTGTACTAGCCTCCACTTTCTGAACTGCTGACAGGCTCAGGCTGGATTACTTCCTCCCTCCAAGTCCAGGCTAGACTACTCTGTCCGAAGACAGGAGACTGACTGCTCACCACTCCCCTCCACACCCCTGCTGGGTGTGTCCGAAGTGTACGTGATATCATGAAGAGCCCTTAACCGTTACCTCTCCACTCATCCTCCTGGTATTGTGTACCAGGGCTACACATTCCCCCATGGTAAATCGACAGCACTCCCGGGCTGTGAAATACAAGAGACATTTTTGTTTATGCATTAAACATCAACATTAAACATTAATTCGTCCCATCCGGGAGGTAAGAATTTCTTGAACGTTGCAAACAACACATTGAATATAGAAAAATACGAAATATTAAATAAACATGTTCATAAATAAACGACAATATTCTTGTGAAGGACCCGCACCAAACCTTCAACGTGGGTCCTGGGTGGGCTGCAGGACATCCGAATGCAGACCTCACTCAGTGCCTCACCACACGGGTTTTATGTTCAGAGGTAAGTCAAGGCTTCGTGTGAAACCATTAAAAGGCACCTTAGTGCAACTATTTACAAGATACAGTTTTTGGGCTGGCTCAGTCCTCAGCCTCTGAGTCCATTATAAGACACAATAAAGAAAAGACACATTTATATATATACTTTTTACAATATTCACATTAGTTTGTTATAATTACTGCTGGTATCGAATGGGTATCTTCCCTTTTGTGATTCGCTCTGATCTACGTGGGGTAGCTTCAGGTATATTAAGTTGTGATCTGTCTGCACTGCGTAACGGCAAACTATAGAACTGCCTCAATCTTTCTATGGATCTGGCAAGCGTACTGATGGCTGGGCGGTGTGAGTCAGCTTCACCAGGGAATCCCATAGTATGGGGCGCTGCTTCTGATGATCCTTCTTGAGATTCCGTAGGTTGAGGTGTTGCTGGAATGGGTAACTCCTGAACTGGCTCAACTGGCACCACGGGCACAACTGGAGGTAGAACTTCCTCTTGTGGCTGATAAAACTGCAACACCGGAACTATTACAGCATCTCCCAGTCTAGGCCAATCCGCAGGAAAATCTCCCAGATCCGTGTGTATGACCTCTTCTTTCCTTTCTTCTTGATTGATGACAGGGTTCTTTTCACAACGCTTTAAGGGTTCTGGACACAATTTCAAATGGTCTCTGGACACAGTGGTTATTGTTCTTCCTCCGTCCTTACTGATGATACAAACTTTTCTGTTGTCATATTTAGAATCTTGTACGACGTAGGGTTCTTGCTCCCACTGGTTATCCAATTTGTGCATCTTCCTTTTTCTTTTTAATACTACCTCTCCAGGCATCAAAGGCTTGGCAGGAGCATTTCTGTTGTAAATATCTTCCTGTTTCTCCCGTGCCTTGTTGAGACTTTCCTCTACACAGATTTGTACTCTTCTGTATTGCTCTTGCCGATTGATGTCCCAGTTTTCAACGGCGTCGTCTGCCTCCGGTTCTACCACTCCAAGTTCTAGATCCATTGGTAGTCTTCCGGGCCTTGCTCGCATAAGATAAGCTGGAGTGCAGTTAGTGGAACTTACAGGTATATGGTTATACAAATCAACCAAATCAGGTAGTAAGTCCGGCCATCGATTTCTGTCTTCCAACGGTATGGATCTCAACAAATCAAGGACGATATGGTTCATTTTCTCGCAAAGACCGTTGGTTTGAGGGTGGTATGGTGTTGTTCTAATTTTCTTACACCCATACATGTGACAGAATTCCTTGAATAGATCAGCTTCGAAAGCAGGTCCCTGATCGGTTAATACTTGCTCCGGATACCCATGCGGTCTGCAGAAGCTTGTTTGAAAGGTCTTCGCTGCCGTCACTGCGGTCTGGTCCTTAACTGGAACAACCACCAGAAATCTGGAGTAATGGTCCACCATGGTCAAGGCGTATGAGTATCCAGATCTACTTGGCGACAATTTGACGTGGTCCAGGGCCACAATCTCCAGGGGACGAGTCGTCCGGATAGGTTGCAGGGGTGCCTTCTGACTACCGTAGTCCTTTCTTCGGAGACCACAGGGTCCACAGTTCCGACACCACCTCTCGATGGAGCTGCGCATCCCTACCCAGTAGAACCGGCATCTCAACAGGGTCTCCAGCTTTCTCCAGCCAAAGTGTCCTGCTTGATCGTGGTACGCTTCCAACACCATTGGGACGTCTGCCTTGGGGACCACTATTTGCCAGACCATCTCATGGGTTCTGGGGTTGACGTATCTCCTGCACAACTTCTCACGGTATAGGAACAACCTGCTTTTCTCGTTCCACAGGAGCTTGGCTGACATAGGTGCATCCTTTTCCAAAGAGGAGCCTTCCTGTCTTAACAACTCCTTGATGCGGCTGACCACTGGATCACTGTCCTGAGTCTCTTTCCAACTGTGATGGGGTAAAGGATTTAATGTTGCACCATACTGCTTTCTGTGGACTCGATGCTCGTGGACTACCCCATTTCGATGGAACGCAGGTAGCTCAATTTCTTCCAGGTCGTCCGATTCTTCTTCCGTGTCAGAGTCATGCGGCCTTCGGGACAACGCGTCAGCATTAGCATTCTTTCGACCTGCCCGGTACTTGATAGTAAACTGGTAATTGGACAACCGAGCCATCCATCGCTGCTCCATGGCACCCAGCTTGGCAGTTTCCAGGTGCGTTAACGGGTTGTTATCCGTAAACGCAGTGAACTGATTAGAGCCAGATAATGCTTAAATCTTTCAGTAATGGCCCAGACCAGCGCCAGAAACTCCAGCTTGAAGCTGCTATAATTTTCCGGATTCCTCTCAGTTGGCCTGAGTTTTCTGCTGGCATATGCGATGACTTTTTCTTGGCCATTCTGCTTCTGACTGAGAACTGCTCCCAAACCTTCATTACTGGCGTCGGTGTACAACAGGAACGGTTGGCTGTAATCAGGATAGGTTAAGATCTCATCACCTGTAAGGATCTCTTTCATCTTTTGGAATGCTTCAGCCTGTTCTTTACCCCAGTTAAAGGGAGGGTTTCTGCTCTTTAAGGATTGTCCTACCAGGAGGTCCTGTAAAGGAGCTGCCTTCTTCGTGTAATCTTTCACGAACCTCCTGTAGTAACCCGTTAGTCCCAGGAACTGTCGCACTTCCTTAAGGTTTTTCGGCTCCGGCCACTTCTGGATGGCGGTGACTTTCTCTGGGTCCGGCGCTACTCCTTCCGAACTGACGATGTGCCCCAAGTATTGTACCTTCTGTTTGAGTAGATGGCATTTTGAGGGTTTCAACTTCATCCCGTACCTGGACAGGGACTCAAACACTTCTGCCAGGTGCTTCAGATGGTCCTCATATGTCTTGGAATACACGATAACGTCGTCTAGGTATAGCAGCACGGTTTCAAAATTGAGATGTCCCAGACAGTTTTCCATCACTCTCTGAAATGTTCCTGGGGCACTGCTGAGCCCAAACGGCATTCTGTCGAACTCACAGAGCCCCATTGGGGTGGTGAAAGCCGTTTTCTCACGATCCTCCTCAGCCACAGCCACTTGCCAGTAACCACTAGTCAGATCGAGGGTAGAAAAGTAGTTAGCCGTTTTCAGAGCAGCTAATGATTCCTCTATACGTGGTAACGGGTATGCATCCTTGTGTGTTATGCGGTTCACCTGCCTGTAATCCACAACATTCTCATACTACCATCTTTCTTTTTAACCAGAACTAGAGGGGCTGCCCAGGGGCTACAACTATCCCTTATCACCCCGGCTTTCTTCATATCATTCAACATTTCTTTAGCCTTCTGATAATGAGCTGGAGGTATGGGCCTATACCGCTCTTTGATGGGAGGATGACTGCCTGTAGGGATATGATGTTGTACTCCCTTAATTATCCCAAAATCAAGTGGATTCTTGCTAAACACTTGGGCGTACTCTTGCACCACCCGTAATACCCCTTGCTTCTGGTGAGCGGGAGTGGTGTCCGTCCCAACATGGAGTTGCTGACACCATTCCGCCACCTGGGTTGCGGGTCATTATCCTCCGCTATTTGGCGGGAGTCTAAGGACTCAGCCGGGAGAATAGAATTATTGTCGACAGCATGAAGTTTAGCAATGGTTGCATAACGGGGTAAATTTACCTCATCATCTCCCCAATTGAGAAGCCGTACCGGTACTCTTCCATTCACCACTTCTACTACTCCTCTAGCAGTCATAAGTGTAGGTCTATGTTCTGAATGGTGGGGTTCTACTACAGCTTGGTAGTTCTGTCCTCTCAGACCTATGGCTGCCCTGCACCAGATGATCATTTCACTCATTGGGGGTATCACAATAGGATCCGAGTCAGTGACCCGTACATTACCAATTTCGCCGTCTGTAAGCTTCGCTTGCTGCTGACACACCAGGGCCCGGATCTCTCTTTGGATTACTCCTCTCTGCCTTGGTCGGGCAATCTCAGCGAGCTGTTGGAGTAAGAACACAACTTCTCCCAGACAATTACCGATAATGTTAGTACCCAAAATTATATTTAAACCGTTCTCCTCATTTACAGTCTTTACTACCAGAAGCCCCTGGTCTTTCAACTCCTCTCTGCCCACCTTTACATCTACACATTTTGTCCCGAGTACTTCTACAGGAAGACCATTAGAAGCATACACGGTAAAGTCAGGGCTCGGGGGTTTAAGACTGTCCATTGACCAGTACTTAGTATATAGGGCATCAGGTATTAGGGTCACCTGGGACCCAGTGTCTAACAATGCCGGAACTGCAATACCATCTAAGATGATAGACAGGTAGGGTCGCCCACCCACATACCTGCGGTTCCAGTCTAGGGGGCCTGACGGGTATTCTCCTGGGTGTTGGCCCTCGGACCCAGGTTCTGCCCGTTTAAAGGACACTGTGGAGACAGATGACCTTTCCGGTTGCATCGGTAACAGATGATCTCTCGACGAGGAGGGTGTTGATCAGGGGTTGCTCCTGGGGGTGGCGTTGTCCTCCTCCGGGGGGGCGACGTCTTCTTCCTTCTCCGGTGCATCCACGGGACGTCTTCTGGGCAGTCAGCTAACAAGATCTTCCCTTCTTCCTCTTTCCGCAGTTGCAGGGCACTCATCACAGCAGCCAGATTTTTAGTCAGCTGGCGCACCTCTGAGCGCAGACAATCCAATTCACTAGGAGGGGTCACCTGCGCTTTGGCTTCGGCCACTAACGGGGAAAAGAGGGGTACTGCCGGTTCCAGAGTGACTTCAGCCTGATGATGTTGGGTTGCCACCTCAGGTTTGCCCAGGGGCCGCAGCCCTTTTATTGCCATGTCCTTTAGGGCATCAAAGGTAGCATCCGGATGATCTAAGGACCACCAATTTACAGTTCTGCGTTCCTCTTGGGATCTCAATCCCTGTATAAATTGCTCTTTCAGCATTTTATTCTCATCAATAGCATTTAAATTATTAACCTGCTTAAGAGCTCTCAGGGCTCCTTGTAGTCGGCAAGCGTAGTCCCGGATGCTGTCACCTGGCTGTTGTGAACAGTGGTAGAAGGCCATCCGGAGATCCGTTTCTGTGTGGTCTTCAAATATGGCATGCAGCTTAAGGAAGATCGCAGGTACCGACTCCTGATCAACGGTATCCCAAGTCTCCACTTCCCTCTCAGCAGCGCCAGTTAGCTGCCCTATCAGCACAGCAGCTTTTTGTCTCTCAGGCATGGAGTACATTTCTAGGATGCTGCATAACTTCCGCTTGAAGCCTGCTAATGTGCCTGGCTCACCGCTGTACTGGGGAAGCCATTTCGCCCCAGGCATATATGGGAGCGTTAGTGGCATGATCGGGACTACCGGACTGGGTGCAGGGCCTGCGCCCCATCTGGCGCTACAATACCAAGCGGTGCGGGATTGGGGCCTCCGGCCGGGGCCGCACTGTCAGCCGGTTGTTGTGACATCTTAGCGCCCCCTTGGTTAAACGGAGCCTACCGGTTTCAGACGCTGCTATTTCACAGGCACCGCAGTGGGAACAGGACCTTCGTCGCAGGCGCTCTGATGTCAGAGCGTTCACTTCCTGTTGCAGGACCTGCCGATGAGTCAGAGCCAGGGGCGTGTCCAAGACTCTGCGCGCTCTTTCAGGTACGCCCACCTTCTTCTCCAGCGCCTTAGGGCGCGAATCTGGCGGCAAATATGGCGGTATTTGGCGCCAAACAACAGCAACAGTCTTTTTCACCAAAACACTCCACAGGCACACAGGGCTCGCAATGCTGCAAGTTTCGTATCCTGTTCGTGACGCCAAAGTTTTGTGTCGACCCGCCACCACAATTGTGGGTTACCAGGGCAATGGGGTACTCAGAGCCGAGCCCATGGAAGTCTATGGGTTGTCACAGGTAGCGGTGGCTCGGTCTGTGGCCCTGGCGGTCTGGCGTATGTTGGGGGGAATATTTACAGGGGATAGATTTATATACAGTTCGTGACGCCACCTGTAGTCTCTGGTAATTTGTACCAGCGCTGCTGTAGATCTCTGGGGGGATGGTGAGGCAGCTAGATGTCGGGTCCCTACAGGTGGGACTCTTCCCTCAGGTCGGTAGTTAAAGCAGGGTTGTGCAGGCATGCAAATAAATAACTCAGTCTCATACGGTCAGCGTCTTTCCATACCTTTTACTTGTAAGATGGTAAGGCAGGTCCCAGGGAGGCTGATGGGGTTGATGGAGGATGAGCTTTGAGGCAACGGCTAAGCAAGTTAGGGGCTCCTTCTGCTTTCCAATGATGATGAGTCCAACCAGCGTAAAGCGTAGTTCCCTCTATAAACTCCAGCTATTCCAAAGCTGTACTGCCCGGTCAGTTTTGTGGTTGGAGCCTTCCTATGAGAGAGCTGAGTTCCAATTCCTGTCGTGCACTGACTCAAGGTTCTCACTCTCCCTGACCCCAGTTACGTACTGACTCTTCAGGGGCTGCTTTCCGCGACCTAAGGTCCGATAAGCCTCTGGTTTTCTTACCACTATGCGTGAAGCTATAGTGATCCTTCGGTCCCCAGTGACCGGTAACAATGTGCAGGTATCCTATACCTATGGCACTTTTCTGTTCTCTTCCACTATGCCCTTCGACTTGCTCACACTCTCAACAGATGTCTCAGTCCGTCTTCTAGTGGGGCACAGCTCTGACTAGGCTGAGGTGAACTAGCTCACCTGTACTAGCCTCCACTTTCTGAACTGCTGACAGGCTCAGGCTGGATTACTTCCTCCCTCCAAGTCCAGGCTAGACTACTCTGTCCGAAGACAGGAGACTGACTGCTCACCACTCCCCTCCACACCCCTGCTGGGTGTGTCCGAAGTGTACGTGATATCATGAAGAGCCCTTAACCGTTACCTCTCCACTCATCCTCCTGGTATTGTGTACCAGGGCTACACAGCAGGAAGAGAGGAGAGGGAAGCTTAGAGGGCAGAACTCTCCTGGGAGTCTCTCTGAGGGGAGCAAACCTTAGGAGCTCCTAAAGTCAGAGAAAGGGTCCAAACAGCACGGACATTGATCTAATCCATCCGTGGCCCCATCCTGCAGAAGGAAGGACCAGGCCATCAGGGTACGGCCCCTAGACTAATGGGAAAGCTTCAGGCCCTGCTAGTAAGCCGACGGTGGTGATCGCTTTATGGGTCATTGCCACCACCACCAGCAGCATCCCTGGAGGGAAGCTATATAGGACAAAGGACGTACAGAACTAATCTGTTTCCCGACAGGACCGCAGCTTCTGATCTGAAGGACTGTATAGTGAGGTGCTAGGAAGAAAGAGAAAAGCACGGAGAGAAAAAGGCCAGGAAAGGAACACACTGAAAGGGAGTCTTGGGAAGTGCGACCAATCTACCTGGGGGTTGCTGGACCACTCGCCCGGAGGACACAGTGCCAAGCGGGCATCTGTACTGCGCATATCAGAACTGTGAGTAAAAACCCTGAAACTGCACTTGGACTGTCTCCCTGTTTATTCCAGCGCCACATTCCCCTCTGCTACATTCCTCAGCACCATTCCTCAAACATATAACATTTACCTGCCCTGGAAGACTACAGCCTCACCTGTGGGAGGCCTACTACCAACTGGCTGCAGAATACCATCACTTCCAGAGGACCTGAGCTGCAGCGCTGGTCACCCTGACCAGGCACCACAGGTGGCGTCACGAATCACTATACGAACATTATCCCCTGTAAATATAAATCTCCTTTTTAGTGAGAGCCCAGGGCCACGGACCGGGTCGTGGCTACCGTGACATCCCCCATAGAAATCAACGGGCTCGGGTCCGAGTACCCCACGGCACTGGCGGGCGACTCACAGACATCACCACCATTTTCTACAGTGCCTCTCTCGCATCAGCTATTGACTCAGTCGCCCCTCTTATACATGACAGAGTGCGACGAAACAATAGACAACCCTGGCACAATAACATCACTAAGAAGCTTCAGCAAGTGTCCAGCGGCGCTGGAAGAAAACGCTCTCAATAGACGACTTCACCACATTCCAAGAAGCAACTTTGACATTCAAGTCATCCCTCACCTCTGCTTTACAGGAAGACTTCACAACCCTCATATCTGCTTTATCTTACAACCCCAAACAGTTATTCAACACTTTTAACTCCCTCCTCCACCCACAACTGCCATCTCCGACCTTCCTCATCTCTGCAGAAGACCTTGCTGTACACTTCAAAAATAAAATTGACCAAACAAGACTAGTCTTTATTGACCATCCACCACAACCCCTATGTATAAAAGACCACTGCCCTTCCCTATGACCTTCCTCCCCACCATCACTGAAGGTGAGATTACTCATCTTTTCTCCATATCGTACATCGCCACTTGTGCACCTGATCTCATCCCACCTCCTCCCCAACCTCACTATCACGCTTTTTCCGGTGGCCCAAACCCATCTCTTCAACCTATCATTAACTTCTGGTACCTTCCCTTCTGCTTTCAAACATGCCACAATTGCACTTATCCTGAAGAATCCAGTCCGTGAACCGACCTCTAGGTCCAGTTATCGTCCCATATCTCTGTTGACATTCGCCTCCAAACTCCTCGAACAGCACGTCCATGCTGAACTTTCCTGCCATCTCTCATCTAACTCACTTTTTGACAACCTACAATTCGGCTTCCACCCCCATCATTCCATCGAAACAGCCCCAACCAAAATTACTAATGACTTACCGGCAATGCTAACAGACAATTCTCTATAATCCTTCTTCTAGATCTGTTCTCTGCCACACAGTCAACCACTGCCTCCTTTTACATAACCTCTCTTCCATTGGCAAAGACCTTGCCCTATCCTGGATCTCCTCATGCCTCTCCAACCGCTCATTTAGTGTCTCTCACTCCCACACTACCTTCTCATCAAGCCTTTTCTCTGTCAATGTTCCTCAAGGCTCTGTCCTGTGACCTCTACTCACCCTATACCTTTGACCTGGGACAATTCAGAAAGACCCATGGATTCCAGTACTACCTAAACGCTGATGACACTCAGATCTACCTCTGTGACCCAGCCTCACCTCTCTGCTGTCCAGAATCCCAGTGTCCATCAGCCATATTCTCCTTCTTTTCCTCTTGCTTCCAAAAACTCAACTTAGACAAAACTGAACTCATCTTTCCTCCATCTCACCTTCATAACTCCCCTACCTGATCTATCCTTCACAATTAACGACACCATGTTTTCCGCAGTACTGGAAGTCCACTGCCTCGTAGTAACCCTAAACTTTGCCCTGTCCTTTACACCACATATCCAAGCTCTCGTCACCTGCTGCCTCCTCAGACTTAAAGAATCTGTCCTTTCCTCAACCCTGAATCTATAAAAATGTTAGCATATGTCCGCATCATTTCCTGCCTCGACTACTGCAATACCCTCCTCTGTGGCCTCCCTGCTAACAATCTCGCACCTCTCTAGTCCATCATTAACTCTGCTGCCTGACTAATCCATCTTTGTCCTCCCTATTCCTCCACTTTTCCCCTCTACAAATGCCTTAGTTGGCTCCCAATTCCTCAGCGCATCCAGTTCAAACTATTAACATTGACCTACAAAACCATCCATAATTTTTCTCCTCTGTATATCTCCAACCTACTCTCCCGATATCTTCTAAGAAGACCTTCTCCTCTCCTCCACAGTCATATGTTCTTCACCAAATCACCTCCAAGACTTCTAACAAGTATCTTCCATCCTCTGGAATTCTGTGCCCCAATACGTCTGATTATCCGCAACACTCAGAACCTTCAGTCTGAACTCGAAAACCCTTCTCTTCAAGACAACTAAAACCTGCAATGACCCCACTGCCACCTCACCAACACTGGAGGTGCCACAACCCCAACCTACTGTGTCCTTCCCGTTATCCTGTAGACTGTAACCCACAAGGGTAGGGCTCTCTCATTCTGTACTCTCTCATTGTTAGTTTCTTGACTCCAATTTATATTTATATCTTGTATGTTACCTCTTCTCATGTACAGCAACATGGAGTCAATGGTGCTCTAAAAATAAATAATAATAATGTACTGATGGTAGTTCAGGTGATGTAGTCATGTACTGATGATGGTGCTGTATTTATGTACAGATGGTATCTTGATGAGACAAGAATGGGCAGTTATCAGTCAGGATCTGCCCAGAAGCCGATATCTAACTGCCGGGGTCGAAGGGCCGAAATCTGGAAAATAAGGGGCAGCGCTGGGAATATTGAGGCGACACAGAAACTTCATGGATTTTTCAACAAAAGCATAAAAAACTTATGAAATATTTATAATTGTACATCAATAACCAGAGAAACTTCCGACTAAAAGAGCGAAAAATACTGAAGCAGCAAAATGTGTGAAAACCAAAACTTCTGTCAGTCTCAAAACTTTTGGCCACGTCTGTACTGATCTCGAAGGCACCTCTATTATGTGAAGAGAGACTCTGCAGATGTAATGCAAATTAACCCTCTGCAGACTAATAAAAATACATCTTATCTTACAAGTAAGGTCACACGCACCTATCGTATGCCTAACTAAAAAAAGAAAAGTCCTGGTCTTTAAGCAGTTCATATGTTCACTATGTTGACCCGGGCAGGAGTCTCTGTAAGCGAAACACAAGGTAACTCTCATCAGGTACAGGTATTAGATCAAACTTAATTATTTTTGCAGCTCAGCATTCGATAATGAAGAATAAATCACTTTTTTCCCTTTTTATTGTGGCCGAAAAGAGCAGAAAGTTAATGACTGAGTAAATAATCAACAGTGAAAGTGTCATATGTGTAACCAGGAGTGCAGAGAGACTGGCGAGCCACGAGCGCCCCTGCGCAGGGACACTGTACTTCTTCCAGCATCAACAGATTACATCTCATATATAAAATAATCATTAGGCCGGAGTCAGACACAAAGTATAAAAATAAGGTCTGTATTTTACAGTCGTAATACGCAGAAAAGTTCCCTGAACTGTGATCCGTAAGTCATCCGATTGCAATGCGAGGCTGCGTTTTTTCCGCATGTAAGCATCCGTATGACATCCGTATTGCGTTTTTTTTTTCTCGCAACCTTGCAAAATCGACATTTAACGTTTTTGAGGCCTGAAAATAATTGAAATCATCATCAGCAACCCTATTTATTGGCTTTACAACAGGTGGCAGCCTCCAATCTGGCCATTTTGGTTCCGTGCTTGTGTTGGTGTAGTTGTTTGAAAAATGTCAGACAGACTTAGTTTCACCCCAACTGAGCACGTGCTACACAACTGGGTTTTGTCATTCCGCTTTGGCCAGCCATACCCAGTGATTGTGGATCCGAGGAGGAGGAGACGACTGTGGGTCCATCCGCTTTTGAGGCAGCGCCTCACTAAAGGGCATTTCCACCGTCTCTATGCATCTCTGCGGACACATCCCGACAAGTTTTACCAATATTGTCGCATGAGCCTTGCCACCTTTGCCATGAGTCTTGCCAGCTTCCTCACAACTGGTCTGTTATATGCGGCACTGCATCATGAATTTTTGATCGGAAAATCAGCAATATCAGGCATTGTCCGGTCTACCTGTTCCGAAATCTGGTCACGGCTTCATCAAATGGTCATGCGAGAGCCAAAGATGGAAGACTGGATGCGGATTGCCTGGAGATTTGAGGAGCAATGCCAGTTTCCCAATTGTTTTGGAGCTCTGGATGGGAAGCACATCCGTGTGCGTAAGCCGCCCAACTCAGGGTCCCAATTCTATAATTATAAACAATATTTTTCTGTGGTGCTGTTGGCTCTGGTTGACAGTAACTACAGGTTTATAATTGTAGATGTTGGGGCCTATGGAAGAACTGGAGACTCTAGAGTCTTCTATTCTTCCATTATGGGTCGGCAGCTGCGCAATAATCAGTTGGACCTACCGCCACCACGTCAACTTCCAGGCTCCAATATTCAACCTGTGCCTTATGTCCTTGTTGCAGATGAGGCCTTCCAATTAACCCGTCATGTAATGAGGCCATATCCCCGTAGATACCTGGACCACCGGCGCAGACGGCGCAGAATCTTTAACTTGCGCCTATCCCGTGCACGACGACTGGTGGAGTGCGCCTTTGTCATTCTTTATGTCCTCCAGTCTGCCATACAGGTGAGTGAAGCTAATATAAATGAGGTGATAAAAGCGTGTGTGGTCCTACATAACTTCACCCGAAATCATGATTGCTCCTCACCTGATGGTGCTGAAGTTGTGTATGGCGATGTGGGTATACCTATTCCACATGTTGTCCCTCCCCATCGTCCGCTCTCTGGACTCAAAGTATGTGATGTGTTCACTAATTATTTTCTTACACCTCATGGTGATACTCCCTGGGAAGAGAATGCAATATCTATGGTGTAACTATATTTTTTTGCTTTATTTTAAAGCTTCTTTGTTCTTGAAGTTTGTGTGTGTTTTCATTTTCATTGTGGCAAATGTTGACATTTTTTGTTACCCAAGTTATGAATTAAATAACCCACAAATTGTAACTTTCTATAAAGGCAAAATATAACTTAGGATAAATAAATAAAATGCAGTCATATGGCTTTTGTGGCCATACAAATGTGACCAAACATCTCTTACCATATTTCCTAAAACAAAAATAAAAATAAAAACTGAAATCTGCGTTATCAACATAACACACAACCACAAATTATAAATTCTCGTAGGTTGGTGGTGGGGATGGCGGGAGTCCAGCTTCACTTTGCTGATGGGTTTGACGCTCAACTTGGAGCTCACCCTGTGTGGGAACATATTCCGGCCCAGGATGGGTGATGTGGCTAGGATCCTGGTGATGACTATAGAAGTGGCCAGACGGATACTGGAGATGATACTCCTGTGGATTTTGGTAGCCACATGCATCATACCCCCCAATATGGCCATGTCGACCAAAGCCAGGTTGGGACCAGCCTCCAACACTGGGTCTTATCAAGTGGACATATTGGGCAGGTGGATTATAGCCTGCCATTTGGCCCCGTGGATGCCAATGTTGGGTTGGGGGTGGATTGAGATGTGGTGTAGGCACCCGTGGAGGAGGTAGCTCAGATCTGATTGATCCTGCACTTCTGGGTTTGAGGAAATTCTGAGCTGGTTACGGGCTGACAGCTGCCACCGCTCCAAAAACTCAAAAAAAACTCATGGGTTATTGGGTGGGTGTGCAGGCATCAATCAGGATCTGAATGGATCCTCGCTCACGCAGTCTGACCTCCCAGGGTAGTGGACGGAGGTACCTGGCCAGGCTGTGGGCATAGGCCTCCTCACCTTCATCCTGGGCAGCCCCGGACAGATAATGTAACACCCCGGTATCGACATGCCTCATTGTGTCAGAAGCAGGGATGTCTCTTCTTCTTTGTCGGCCACGGCTGGGGTGATGCCTCAAGAGGCAGAGTAGGGCTCCTGCTGGTGCCCTGGTCCTCCTGGTGTGCAATATCCAGGCTGCATGATGCCACTGGTGGTGCTGGGGCTGGTGCTGGTGGAGGTTGTGAGATGTAGCTGGAAGGTTCAGAAGATGGGCCAGCCACCTCTTCACCTCACCCCAACTGGATCAATAATGGCCTCCGAATCAGACCCTGTCTCCCTCTCAGTGAGGTTGGACTCAGTTCTGTTTTTTAAATGTGAAAGAAAAACATTGTAGATCTGACCCTAAACAGGATATGTGAAATGTGGTGTGATGTATGTACTTACGGTCCGAGATCCAGAATGGGAGCCAGAAAGGACAGCCGGTCATAATAAATATATTTCCTCTTGCTCGGTGCTGCATCCCCACTCCTGGCCGGCTGCTGACGTTCCCGCTGGTACTGGTCACGGATCATGACATCTTCCACTGCCATGTGACACAATAATTTATTTTACAGTGTCATGTGACCTAGTAAGGTGTCATCTAAACATAAGATATTACACAGAATGGACAAAACCTACACATATTATTATTTTAAGGTCTAATGGGAAAACATGTTAGTTTGCACATTAATAGGATTTTTAAAAAAGGATAGAACTTACTAATTTGTTGCTGGCGCTCACGTGGCCTCTCCTCATAATCTGGAAACATCTGTACACAGATCCTCCTCCATGACGCCTCTTTTCGGGCCCGGTCAGAATAATGTGCGTTCCTCTGGTCCCACAGTTCTGGCCTCTGTTGGACCTGAATGATAAGCATTTCCACATTCATGTATGTGGAGATGATGGTGGACTCCGTGGAGGCGTTGTTCGGGGATGTCTGGAGCGCTTTAGAAGCTAATTAGCAGGTCAAAGCTTCCTGATAATGGCTGCCCCATAGATTAACATTGGTCAGAGGGCTATGCGAGTTTTTCTCGCATAGCACTTGTCCGTATTTCTCCCTAGTGTGACTCCGGCCTTAATGTTATGTCTGGGGGAGAAAGAGACGCTGCAGAAGAAAAGAAGCTTCAGATAGTAAATGAATGGGGAGGCGAGCCTGACCCTCCAGAGCAGCGCTCGTCTCTGGCTGAGGGACAGTGAGTCTTGGGTGAAAGCAAACAATCTCTATAACATCTCTTTCATATTGATTCTTGTAAGAACTAACGGCCATGATGACATCCGAGTGCTGTTTTTTCACAGACCTGTAGACCTATACGGCCAATCTTGAGTCGATCCTTGGATGTGTGAACTGTCAAGCGCTATCCATGAAAAACACAGGCGCAAAACACAGACGCAAGAACGAGCCCCCACTCTTTAAGATATTAATGACTAGAGATGAACAAATCAGTGACAAGACGATCTCTGGCAAAGCCGAATTATTGGGGATTCGATTGGGACACATCCAGCAACAGGGCGAGATGCCACCATTCTGCTGGAGTCTATTAATGGACAATGGATAATTAAGTGATAAGATACATTGCACTCAGTGGCGTAACTAGAGTCAGATAGGCCCCGGTGCAAGATTTGGATCGAGGCCCCTCCATCCTGGTGTATATATACTGTATGTTTCAATTCCTTGCCCCATCCTGGTATATATGTTCCTTATCCTGGGCCCCTTCCTGGTATATATGTCCCTTATCCTGGGCCCCTTCCTATAATATATATGTCCCTTATCCTGGGCCCCTTCCTGGTATATATGTCCCTTATCCTGGGCCCCTTCCTGGTATATATGTCCCTTATCCTGGGCCCCTTCCTATAATATATATGTCCCTTATCCTGGGCCCCATCCTGGTATATATGTCTCTTATCCTGGGCCCCTTCCTAGTATATATGTCCCTTATCCTGGGCCCTTCCTGGTATATATGTCCCTTATCCTGGGCCCCTTCCTGGTATATATGTCCCTTATCCTGGGCCCCATCCTGGTATATATGTCCCTTATCCTGGGCCCCTTCCTGGTATTTATGTCCCCATCCTGGTATATATGTCCTTATCCTGGTATATATATCCCCATCCTGGTGTATATATCCCCCATCCTGGTATATATATCCCCCATACTGGTTAATGTCCCACATCTTGGTATATTTATCCCCCATACTTGTATATATTCCTACATCCTGGATTATATATCTCTCATCCTTGTTTATATATTCCCATTCTGATATACTGTATATATCCCCATCCTGGTATACGTGTCCCCCATCCTGGTATATTTATCCCCCATCCTTGTATATATATCCCCCATCTTGGTATATTTTATCCCCCATCCTGTTATATATATATATATCCCCATCCTGAATTATATATCCCCCATCCTTGTTTATATATTCCCATCATGATATATATATCCCCCATCCTGGTATATATATCCCCCATACTGGAATACTGATCCCACATCCTCGTATATATCCCCCATCCTGGTATATATAGCCCCATCTTGGTATATGTCTCCCTTTCTTCCGCTGTTCTTTAATGCATAGAAAAAATAAACAATTATACTCCCTTGATTTCGCTCCTCACAGTGTACAGAGCTGTCCTGCCCTGCTCTGTGCACTTTATAGTGCCCGTTGTGGTACTGCAGCTCAGCTCCTATTGATGTGATTTCACCTACAGTACTGAGAGGAACCAGTACACAGAGACTGGCGCTGTCCTATCATGCGCTGTATACTACATGGTGGCTGTTTTTGGTACTGCACCTTGGCTCCTATTGATGTGAATGTGATCTGAGCTGCAGCACTGAGGCCGGCCACTACACAGAGTAGGGCGCTGTACTTACCTGGCTCCAGAGTAAGAGTACATCTAATAGATTTATATGCAGCTGATATTGTAACTTGCAAAGTTGGGAAAGGCAGACGGTAAACTTTTGATTCCCCAACAATACAACTCATTTTCTCTTTGAAGAAGCAGTGTATTGTTTTGACTTTGCCTCAATTAATTCAGTAGCTCATATATTAGATGTATTTTTGGTGCCTACATTTTGTGTTTGTACAAAAAAATTTTTTTTCCAGCAACAGCGCCTCCCCTGTCTGTTGGTTGTGTCAGGTATTGCAGATCACAATACAATAGTACTTTGTTTGCTCTTTAATGTTCACTTCATTATTCTGAGACTGCGTTGCTGTAAATGAGAGAAAATGTAATTCCCATCAGGTCCAGACGTTATTTCTGCATATTAATACTTTATTATTTTTTGCATTATTTTTACATAATAATGAAGAATAAATCTCTAATTGGCCCCGTCGTGATATAAAGAGCAGAAAGGTAACGAATGAAGTCACATAAAGTGTCCATAGACAGACGAGGACCCCAGAACAGGACACTGAATGGGGGGCTTCTTCCAGCAATGACCACCACTTATTTTTATATAAATAATAATATAAAAATATAAATAATATAATAATAATAAAATATTAATAACAATATAAATATTAACAATATTAATCATACAAATATAAATGATTATAAAATAGTAATATAAATAATAATAATAATAATACAAATAATAATAATAAACATAATTCTATAAATAATAATAATATAAATAATAATGATGATATTAATAATAATAGGAATAATAATAATGGTTATAATTAGCGCTGAGGGTTCTGTGGAATAATACGACCATGAAATATATATATATGGGAGCTCATGAGCAGCTATTCTCTGCCCTGGCTGATAGAAGAGGGTCTTCACATGAGGGACCCAATTCTATGACATCCATAAAGCAGACAGATATATAAACACACATGACCTTTGGTTTTTTTTGTCGTTTAAATACATGTATTTTGGGCTAAAAAATTATTCATGCAATTGCATTCATTAACGATTTTTTCCTGTTTGGCCTTTTTTTTCTTTTCCTGCACATTGTTGACTACAGAATGAGTTAACTTAGAATCTGTCAGTGAGCTCTTTTGTGTTGTGGAGATTGTAAGTCAGTTATCTGTGTTTTCCGTGCTCCTCTCAGTTGGTTTATGACCACATCAAAGCTCAAAGTAAGTTGGATGTGGTCTCTGGTATTAAATCAGCACAGATGAGTTCAGAAAAAGAAAGATAAAAGAGCTACAAACTCCACATCACAAAAGAGCTCACTGACTATTGTAATGTGTTGAAGCGCCTGTGTATTCTGAAGCATTGCTGCCTGGAAGATGAGAGGTAGGAGGATTAGGCAGTTGTCTAGGGCGCTACCTGGTAATAGACACATTATTTCACCACTGTATAAAGGGACGCACCGTGCAGAATTAGAGCCACCCCCGACTCCACAGACGATTCAGGTTCTGGTCTTCGGCCCTCCGTCCGCTTGTCGCCTGCTCTGGATTCCTGAGGGTCTTAGAAAAATATTTAGAGTTGAGAGTCCTCAGTGGCTGATACCTTTTAATGGCTAACTGAAAAGATGGTAACAAATTGCAGCTTTCGAGACTACTCAGGTCTCTTCATCAGGCAAAGACTAATACAACATCTGAAGAATCACATATTTATACACAAAATAGCACAGAAAAAATGCAATAGATAAGACAAGTGACGTGAAGCAGAATAGTCATTATGGCAGAGGGATGAACATAAATATTGGAACAGTTCATAGATAAGGAGTGTGAAAGTTTTATTACCCTCTGATTGGGGTCTGGTAATGTTTTGTGATGTTTTCACAGGGTATTTGGAGTAAATTCCTTAATTGATGTAATAGGCCATAAAACCATGTGACAGGTTCATTCCAGCATTAAGAGTGTCAAAGGTCACCATCAATTTGTATTCGTAAATTCTTCTTTGTCTCAGAGATGTGAAATTGCCTCTGAGTACAAGTATTTTCATATCTACCAAGCTATGATCAGGGGAGCAAAAATGTTTTGCCACAGGTAGATCCATTCTTTTTTCTCTTATTGTGTGGCGATGAGAATTCATCCTTGTTCTCAGTTTTTGCCCGGTCTCCCCCACATACAGACCCCCAGTTGGACATTTAGTACATATAATTAGGTACACCACATTAGATGTGATGCAGCTGAAAGTACCTGGTATCTTGTAGTCCCGATGGGAGTTGGGGATCTTTATCCTGTCCGTGGTCATTATAAATGGACAAGTTTTGCATTTCTTCTTGTTGCAAGGAGAGGTTCCTGCCGCTGTTGGGGAGGACAGGGAACTTCTGACAATGATGCTTCTTAGATTTGGGGGCTGCCTAAAACACAGTAGAGGGGGATCTGGAAATATGGATTGTAATCGGGCATCTTTTTGTAGTAAAGGTTGTAGTTTCCGTGCAGCTCCCCTTAGCACCTCCAGATTTGGATTGTAGGTGACCACTAGAGGCACCCGGTTATTTTCTTCTTTAGCTTTGTAATGTAGCAGGAACGCAGAACTGTGAATTGGTGGTCTTTAGATCATCCAGATGCCACCTTTGATGCCCTAAAGGACATGGCAATAAAAGGGCTGCGACCCCTGGGCAAACCTGAAGTGGCAACCCAACATCACCAGGGTGAAGTCACTCTAGAACCGGCAATATCCACCTTTTCCCCACTTGTGGCAGAAGCCAAAACGCAGGCCACGGTCCCTAGTGAGTTGGACTGTCTGCGCTCGGAAGTGCGCCAGTTGACTAAAAATCTGGCTGCTGTGATGAGTGCCCTGCAGCTGCGGCAAGAGGAAGAAGGAAAGATCTTATTAGCTGACTGCCCAGAAGACGTCCCGTGGATGTGTGTAGCCCTGGTGTTAGGCACACGCAGTACCCTGGAGAGTGTGTGGCGAGACAGCAGTTTAATGCTAAATACCCATTCACTCAACATACACTAGACACACCCTTAGGGTAGTGTAGTTACTTGTGAGGGAGTGGTCAGGGTGTATGTTTGTTGAGTGATTTTAGTGTCAGAGTGTTTCCTGTCTCGACAGGGGACGTGTGAGTTAGCTGGAGGGAGGAAGCCGTCCAGCCTGCTCATCATCAGTTCAGAACGTGGAGGCTAGTACAGGTGGTCTAATTCACCTCAGCCTAGTCAGAGCTGTACCTCACCTGAATACATTGAAAGAAAGAAGAAGCTTAGTGCAGAAAGACTTCAGTCACCTGTCTCAAGGACAGTGAAAGGTTCAGAGACGTGCTCCTGCCTAGTGATAACTGAGAATCTGTAACTAACTTTGAAAGAAGTGAATGAAGGAAGTGACTACCCGACTTTATGCAAGTGTGAGTGTTTATGCTACCAGCGAGGACAAGGCGAAAGGCACAGTGGAAAGATTATTGGAAAGGTGCTTTTGGATTGAAGAAGTCCTGCACATTGCTACCGGTCACTGGGGACCGAAGGATCACTATTAGCTACAAGCATAGTGGTAAGAAAACCAGGGATTTACCGGACCTTAGGTCGCGGCAAACAGCCCCATATAGTCAGTACGTAACTGGGGTCAGGGGGAGTGAAGACTTTGAGTCCGTGCACGACAAGACAGGAATTCAGCTCTCTCGCAGGAAGGCTCCTACCACAAAACTGACTGGGCAGTACAGCTATGGATTAGCTGGAGTTATTGAGGGAACTACGCTTCAGGCTGGTTGTACTCATCGGTTGAAAGTAAAGGAGGCCCCTAACTTGTCCAGCTGCTGTCTCAAAATACACTCTCCTTGGATCAGCCTCCCTGGGACCTGCCTGAACATCTTACAAGTAAAGGTATGGAAAGACGCTGACCGTGTGAGACTGTGTTATTTATCTGCACCCGACTTCACTAACTTCATAGACTTTGAGGGACCAGTCCCACCTGTAGGGGACCCGACATCTAGCTGCCTCACCATCCCCTCAGAGATCTACAGCAGCGCTGGTACAAATTACCAGAAGACTACAGGTGGCGTCACGAACTGTATATAAATCTATCCCTGTGGATATATCCCCAACATACGCCAGACCGCCAGGGCCACAGACCGAGCCACCGCTACCTGTGACAACTCCCATAGACTTCCGTGGGCTCGGCTCTGAGTACCCCATTGCCCTGGTAATCCACAATTGTGGTGGCGGGTCGATACAAATTGGCGTCACGAACAGGATGCGAAACTCGCAAAATTGCGAGCCTTGTGTGCCTATGGAATTGTTTTTGTGAAAAGGACTGTTTGCACTTTTGGCGCCAAAATCGCCATTTTTGTCGCCATATTCGCGCCCTCAGGCGCTGGAGAAGAAGGTGGGCGTACCTTCGTGGGCGTCTACCCCCCTGTGGCGCGAAGAAAATGCCTGCCCTCTCAAAGTGCTGTTACAACGTGCGATCCTGCCCTACAGCAGAGGAGGTCCGCCTCCTCTTCACCTTCCCTGCGAGGAGGAGGAGGGGACGCAAACCCCACCTCCACGGAAGAGACCGGATGTCTCCGCAGGAAGAAGAAAGAATCTTCTGGAACATCATGGAAGCAGGACGTGTGCAGCCGAGCAGGGAAGCGGAGGAAGGCAGGCCCCGTGCCCCAGCCAAGCTGCCACCAGCACCGGAGTTATCCGTGGTCCTGCACCTGCAGCAGGCGTTGCTAGAAATTCAGGAAGAAAATGCACGCCTGAAGAAGATGGTCCAGTACCAACCTGGATTTGAAGAGATCGAGAGACGCCGGCGTACCTGGAGCAGCGGAGGCTGTGGGACGCGGTGATCTCTCCCCTCAACGACCCCCCACGATTCGAATTACCGAAGATTCTGCTGCCCAAGGCGAAGGAGCAACCGGAGGCTGCCCCCGAAAGTACCGATCCTGATCCACCGGTGAAGCGGTGGAGGCGAAGGAGGTTGAGGAGGTACAGCCAGTCCCGGAACGCCCGCCCGGCCAGGAGGCCGCAGCAGATGATCGGTCCCCGGCAGGGACACCGGAGGGGTCCTGTCCGTCGTTACCAGACGTCGACTGGGACGAGATGGCGCGCCTGGATGACGTCGCCTACACCGCCCAGTGGGAATATGAGTGGCAGCATCGTGAGGAGAAGCAGAAGCGCCAGCAGGAGGAAGAGCGGGAAGCTCAGCGGAATCGTCAGCGACAACATGCAGAGCTGATCGCGGACAAGGAGAGTGTCCGGAGAGAGAAAGGTACCCTGAGGGAACCGCGGCGGCAGGGGTGTGTGACTGAGTTCCAGCTCCGGAAGGGCTGGGGCTTCATCCGTGAACCGGGCCTCTACCCAGGGGTCTTTGTTAGTCGCAGGGACGTAGAATCCCACCTACCGCAAGGCCACCCCGGGAGGGACTTAGTAAATGGAGACATTGTCACGTACACACGGCACTGGGGAATGAAGGGATGGTATGCCCTTAACGTCACCATCGTCCGTGACCCCGTCCCCGACGCAGGTAACGTCATCACTACCGCAGCGTCCCTGTCTCCAGCTCAAGCAGTATCCGGCCGTGCCCCAGCATCGCCCCCTGCAAGTTCATCGCAAATTAAAGCAATTTCTACATCGCAACTAGCGACCCAGTCTCAATCGCAATCCATGACACGGTCCATATCGTTAACTGTGATTGAAACGCAATCGGTGTCTCGTGAGGAGAATGTACCGTTGCGCCCCTAGTGGTTCGCACGAGAACTGTGGCGACCCAGACCCTAATCGCAGCGCATGATTTGTTAGTCCTGGGATCTAGGGCCCATTGCATTGTTCCAGCCCCGGGGTGGAAAGTGTATTTGAAGTAAATGAATAAATAGTAAAGAAGAATCGGTGAGATCCCTATAGGGTCTACCATAAGTAATATTGTAGAAAGTTTGAGAATGTTTTACAAATTTTTGCACAAGTTGAAGAGTATAACGTATATAATGCATATATATATTGCTAACCGTAGAATGCCCGGCTGGGTAACCAGAAAAAGTTTTGCACTTTAGTATTATAATAATGTGATATTATATCTTTGTCTTTGGTTTTACAATGGATTGTGAGGTTGAGGACTGTGCCAGCCCAGAACTTATTTGTATATAGTTGCGCTTCGGTGCCTTATCTTGGTTTTACATAAACCAGCACAACTACTCTGAATACAAAAACCCGTGTGGTGTGGCACTGAGTGAGGTCTGCATTCGGATGTCCTGCAGCCCACCCAGGACCCACGTTGAAGGTTTGGTGCGGGTCCTTCACAAGAATACTGTATATTTATTGAATGCTATTTAATATTTGTACTTTTCTATATCTAATGTTTTTGGTTTCGCAACGTTTAAGATATCCTCACCTCCCGGATGGGACGAATTAATGTTATTGTTAATGTTTTCATGCATAAACAAAATGTCTCTTTTGTATTTTACAGCCGGGAGTGCTGTCTTTTACCATGGGGGAATGTGTAGCCCTGGTGTTAGGCACACGCAGTACCCTGGAGAGTGTGTGGCGAGACAGCAGTTTAATGCTAAATACCCATTCACTCAACATACACTAGACACACCCTTAGGGTAGTGTAGTTACTTGTGAGGGAGTGGTCAGGGTGTATGTTTGTTGAGTGATTTTAGTCAGAGTGTGTTTCCTGTCCTCGGACAGGGCGGACGTGTGGAGTTTAGCTGGAGGGAGGAAGCCGTCCAGCCTGCTCATCATCAGTTCAGAACGTGGAGGCTAGTACAGGTGGTCTAATTCACCTCAGCCTAGTCAGAGCTGTACCTCACCTGAATACATTGAAAGAAAGAAGAAGCTTAGTGCAGAAAGACTTCAGTCACCTGTCTCAAGGACAGTGAAAGGTTCAGAGACGTGCTCCTGCCTAGTGATAACTGAGAATCTGTAACTAACTTTGAAAGAAGTGAATGAAGGAAGTGACTACCCGACTTTATGCAAGTGTGAGTGTTTATGCTACCAGCGAGGACAAGGCGAAAGGCACAGTGGAAAGATTATTGGAAAGGTGCTTTTGGATTGAAGAAGTCCTGCACATTGCTACCGGTCACTGGGGACCGAAGGATCACTATTAGCTACAAGCATAGTGGTAAGAAAACCAGGGATTTACCGGACCTTAGGTCGCGGCAAACAGCCCCATATAGTCAGTACGTAACTGGGGTCAGGGGGAGTGAAGACTTTGAGTCCGTGCACGACAAGACAGGAATTCAGCTCTCTCGCAGGAAGGCTCCTACCACAAAACTGACTGGGCAGTACAGCTATGGATTAGCTGGAGTTATTGAGGGAACTACGCTTCAGGCTGGTTGTACTCATCGGTTGAAAGTAAAGGAGGCCCCTAACTTGTCCAGCTGCTGTCTCAAAATACACTCTCCTTGGATCAGCCTCCCTGGGACCTGCCTGAACATCTTACAAGTAAAGGTATGGAAAGACGCTGACCGTGTGAGACTGTGTTATTTATCTGCACCCGACTTCACTAACTTCATAGACTTTGAGGGACCAGTCCCACCTGTAGGGGACCCGACATCTAGCTGCCTCACCATCCCCTCAGAGATCTACAGCAGCGCTGGTACAAATTACCAGAAGACTACAGGTGGCGTCACGAACTGTATATAAATCTATCCCCTGTGGATATATCCCCAACATACGCCAGACCGCCAGGGCCACAGACCGAGCCACCGCTACCTGTGACAACTCCCATAGACTTCCGTGGGCTCGGCTCTGAGTACCCCATTGCCCTGGTAATCCACAATTGTGGTGGCGGGTCGATACAGATGAACCGGAGAAGAAGGAAGACGTCGCCCCCCCGGAGGAGGACAACGCCACCCCCAGGAGCGACCCCTGATCAACACCCTCCTCGTCGGGAGATCACCTGTTACCGTTGCAACCGGAAAGGTCATATGTCTCCACAGTGTCCTTTAAACGGGCAGAACCTGGGTCCGAGGGCCAACACCCAGGAGGAGACCCGTCAGGCCCCCTAGACTGGAACCGCAGGTTCGTGGGTGGACGACCCTACCTATCCATCATTCTGGATGGGATTGCGGTTCCGGCGTTGCTGGATACTGGGTCTCAGGTGACCATAATACCTGATGCCCTATATACGAAGTTCTGGTCTATGGATAGTCTTCAACCCCCGAGCCCTGACTTTACTGTGTATGCTTCTAATGGTCTCCCTGTGGAAGTACTCGGGACCAAAAGTGTGGATGTGAAAGTGGGCAGAGAGGAGTTGAAAGACCAGGGGCTTCTAGTAGTAAAGACTGTAAATGAAGAGAACGGTTTAAATATAATTTTGGGTACTAACATTATCAGTAACTGTCTGGGAGAAGTTGTGTTTCTACTCCAACAGCTCGCTGAGATTGCCCGACCAAGGCAGAAGGGAGTGATCCAGAGAGAGATCCGGGCCCTGATGTGTCAGCAGCAAGCGAAGCTTACAGACGGCGAAATTGGTAATGTACGGGTCACCGACTCGAATCCTATTGTGATACCCCCAATGAGTGAAATGATAATCTGGTGCAGGGCAGCCATAGGTCTGAGAGGACAGAACTACCAAGCTGTAGTAGAACCCCACCATTCAGATCCATAGAAAGATTGAGACAGTTCTATAGTTTGCCGTTACGCAGAGCAGGTAGATCACAGACCAATATACCTGAAACTACTCCACGTAGATCAGAGCGAACCACGAAAGGGAAGATACCTATTCGATATCAACAGTAATTCTAGCAAAATAATGTATTTTAACCCAGAAAAAGTTTACCATATGTGAATATTGTACAAAGTATTGTTATGGTATTGTGCATTACTAAATATGTGTAATAATGGACTTCGAGGCTGTGGACTATGTCAGCCCCAGAACTGATATTGTATATAGTTGCACTTTATGCATTTTCGTGGTTCTATATCAAACTGTAACAATTACCTCTGAACGTAAAACCCGTGTGGTGTGGCACTGAGAGAGGTCTGCAGCCAGATGTCCTGCAGCCCACCCAGGACCCACGTTGAAGGTTTGGTGCGGGTCCTTCACAAGAATACTATGTGTATTTATATGAAAATGTCTTACTACTTTTGTATTTTACTAATGACCATTGTATACAATGCAACGTTTAAGAATTTCTCACCTCCCTGCTGGGAAGAGTTTGATGTTAAATGTTTAATGCAAAACAAAAATTCTTTCTTTGTCTATTTCACAGCCCGGGAGTGCTGTATTTTACCAAGGGGGAATGTGTAGCCCTGGTATGTAGGGTACACATTGATCCGGGAGGATGAGTGGAGAGGTAACGGTTAAGGGCTCGACATGACTCATATACAATTCGGACACACCCAGCAGGGGTGTATAGGGGAGTGTCCTGTAGCACAGTGCGGTCTGAAAGTCGGTCCTGTGAGCGTGCAGGGAGTGAGGACTGGTGCCTGTTGGAGAGTCGAGATCTCCTGTCAACACAGGGAGACGGTACAGAAGTGGAGGCTAGTACGGATGACTGAATATTATCCTAGTCTAGTCAGTGCTTATGTTAAGAGCGCAAGCAGGGCGAAGGGCGCAGTGGAAAGGAATTATAGAAGTGCCTTAAGGATTGAACTATCCTGCATTAGTCACCGGTCACTGAGGACCGAAGTGTTGCTACAGCTTCAAGCGTAGTGATAGAATAACCAGAGGTTCGCTGGACTTCAAGTCACAGGAACAAGCCCTTTTGTCAGTACGTAACCGGAGTCAGGAGAATAAGGCTTTTGAGTTCTGCAGGACAAAAGCAAGGTCTTAATTCCACCCTGAGGAGGCTCCGACCACTATACTGACCGGGCAGTACAGCTACAGAATTAGCTGGAGTTTTAGAGTGAACTTAGCTTCATGCAAGTTGGACTCATTACATTGAAAGTTAAGGAGGCCTCTAACCTGCTCAGCCGTTACCTTGAAACGCATCCTCCATCCACCCCAACAGCTTCCCGGGACCTGCCTTATCATCTTGGAAAGTAAAAGGTATGGAAAGAAGCTTTAATGTGTGAGACTGTGTCATTTAACTGCATACCTTCACGACATCATCATCACTATAGACCCTGAGGGAAGAGTCCCACCTGTAGGGGACCCGACATCTAGCTGCCACACCATCCCCTCAGAGATCTACAGCAGCGCAGGTCTTAGTGATCAGAAAACTACAGGTGGCGTCACGAACTGTTATATACCAGTCCCCTGTAAATAACCCCCCCCAACATACGCCTGACCGCCAGGGCCACAGACCGAGCCACCGCTACCTGTGACAACCCCATAGACTTCCATGGGCTCGGCTCTGAGTACCCCATTGCCCTGGTAACCCACAATTGTGGTGCGGGTCACGACATGTTCATCATGACTATTGCACCTCCCTTGTCAGCAGGTTTAATGATGATTTCTTTGTTGGTTTTCAGAGACTGCATAGCCTTTCTCTCCTGGGCACTGATGTTGGATGCTTGTCTCCTGTTGGTGTCTATGAAGGTGGATTTTATCAAATATCTGAATGAGTCTATATATTTATCCAAATGAGGGTTGCGTCCAGGAGGAGGTGTCCAGTCTGACCTCTTCTTGGTTGTTGGGATACCTTTTCCTTCAGTCCGAGTGTTTTCTGAATCTTCTGTATCATTGAAGTATTCCCTCAGGCGCAGTCTCCTGAAAAAATGTTCCATATCACTGCAGAGTTCAGTTTTATCCAGGGCCTTAGTGGGACAAAATGAGAGTCCTCTAGAAAGCACGGCCAATTCCACCTTGTTGGGTTTGTAATCCGAGAGATTGATGACACAGTTAGATGCTTTTGTGTCTGGAATGGAGTGGTTGTCAGAGTTGTCAGGTTTTGGCTTTGTTTTGGATCTGTTTGTATAGAGTCCGGAATTGAGACGCAATCTGTTTAGTTTCTTTTCTTTGTTATGAATCAGAAAGGTCCGTAGTTTGTTATAGTATTGTTGTAATTTTTGTTCTGTGGTTTCTGTAAGTGTTTTCCTTAGGCTTTCAAATTGCCCTTGGACTTTACTCCTTATGCTGTAGCAGACATGCAAAAGATGGTTCCTAAGTCTCTCAGACGTCCTGTGACAAAGGTTTTTTGCATAATGGGTATTGTAGGTGTGAAGAATTGGGTTTGTAATCCAGAGTCCTTTGGGAATTAAATTCTCCTTTTTGCATTTAGATAAGAAAAAAATATCGCTGTCCATTTGTGCACGTTTCTTCAGAAGTGGTTTTAGTTCCATAAAGATGCGGTACATTCTGGTATCCTCCATTTTGATACAGTAAAGATGTATATCTTTGTACCGTGTTAGCCAGTAGATAGAAAAATATTTAGAGTTGAGAGTCCTCAGTGGTTGATACCTTTTAATGGCTAACTGAAAAGTGGGTCTTACAGTAATATTATCACATTGTGGAGATGGAGCAGGACCCTGGACAGCACCGAAAAGTCACCTGATGAAATTTCTGGGTGAGCAGTATAGAGAGGTGTTGCTCCAGGATACATCACGGGTCTTGAGAACAGATGAGCGGATCAGGCAAAATTCTAATTCGCGCAGATTTTCCCGTGAAATTCGATTTGCGGAGAATTTATTTTTTGTGAATGTAATGTTATTGTGTTTTGGGTTCTTTCCAGACCACGGAGCATAATAATCAGAAGATGTGAAAAAATCCTTCCACTCTCCGCTCACCTCTCCGGCTCCTCCGCTCCTCACCAGCACCCGACCGCTCAATTCTTCACCGATCATGCTGGAATCCTCACACTGGGCTGTCATTTCCGGCTTTATTGTGATCCTCCGAGGTCTCATCTCAGCCGGAAGTCTCAGTCCAGCGTGCAGAATCTAAAAATGTGGCAAAAACCAGATGGGATACGGTGAGGAATGGAACGGTGAGGACCGGAACGGTGATGCAGAGGAGCCGGAGAGGTGAGAGGTAAAAATGATGACATTTTTTGGTAAAATTCTAGTAGAATTCAATCCCACTCGAATTTATGTGTTGTGTTCTCCAGATCTCTTGAGATCCCAACAGTCGGATCTCTGGATATTTTCAGATAAGATCTGGATCCGGATTTAATATATCGCATTACTCGTATTATATTTAGTGTCTTACCGCATCGCAGGTCGTTCCAGATTTCGCTTTCTCATACCTTCTACCTCGTTGTGATGCCTTTATTCTTTTGTAAAAACCAAGGAAACAATAGAACGTCGGCGATTGGGGAGGAATGAAAACATTATCCTCATTTATTCCAGGAATGAATAATTCATGGCCGGCTGCATTATTCAGAGGCATCTGCTCCAGTCATTCCGTGGACGCCCGGTGGAAGAAACGGACACAATCTGATGATCTGTCTCCCTGGAAGATCGATATAAAACTTTAATGCAAAGGTTCTAACAATCTGGATACAGAATAGATTTCGGTGCATACCCGGTGCCCGTCCGCCGCTCACGTCAATGGGGTTTTCATAGTCACGTTCGCACGACTCGGAAAATGTCTACAGGATTTTTGTCTACGTGTGGTGGAAAAAAAGGTCTTCAGAAATAGACGTTACTAATTATTTACATGGATCCTACGTAATGGGGCCGATCCTCATGCGTCGACCACCCGTGACGTCGGATTTAATGTAAAGGTGTGCACAGACCCTTAAAGACGTCATCGATCTGGTAATTCAGCGGAACAGAGTGGGTTTATGTCGGTAGGATTCCGGTCACGTCATCCCATCAATCAGCTGTCATTTATGGAGACATCCTGTAATAACCGGCCGATCCATCAAGACCGGCATTTTGTAAGATGCGCTAAATTCAGGAAGACGCGTGCGCTCCTTAATTAATTTGCCAGATCTTTTCTCTACCAGAGGAAGAAATGTCCTACCGTCACTCCCGGCCAAGATTTGACCAATTTTCCAAAAGTTGGAGGAGCTGGTATACAAAATTGCAAAAGTTGCCAAAATTTTTCCAATTGAAAAAATGAATAATAAAAAAGCATATTTGACATCAATGCAATGGCAGATTTGCCTTTTTTTTTCGCCATTGCATCCTCCACAAGAAATGCTCCAAAACAAACAAAACTTGTGCAAAAAAACAGGAAGAAAAATAATAAAGTTAGGGGTCTAAAAACATGAAGGAGCAAACCAATTTTTCATTTTTTTGGCAAAGATCTGAAGTTTTTAGAACCTGTAAAATATATTAAAAAAACTATATAAGTTTGGTCTGGTCATAATTGTTCTGACATGAAGAATAATGTTACCGAACCGTTTGTGCCGTACATTGAAATCCAAAACACAGTGGCGGAAATGCAGTTTATTTTTCACCATTTTATTGCACTTTTGATTTTTTTTTACCCACTTTTGGCATATGTTACGGTGAACTGAATGGTGTCATTAAAAATGCAGCTAGTATTGTAGTATGGCAAGAAACTATGCAGCTATGTAGGTGGATAAATGAAAAAAAGTTATAGCTTTGGAAAGAAAGGGAGATAAAGAAAACAAAAGCACAAAGACAAGAAGAAAAACAATGTAAAAAATGAAAGATAAAATATATAATAAATCAAAGAAAAGGACATTTGCTTTCTTGAAGAATCACTTTTACTGCAAATTTAAAGCCACAAAAAAGAAAACTAAATCAGAGCGGTGGATTGAGGTTTTTTTTTTAACTTTTGGAAGAAGAAAAAGTAGAAAACAGTAAAAGCAATAAAATAGAAAAAAAAATTGCTTCTGACCGATGACCGTGAGCTCAGTGCCCTTTAGTTATATATTTAGACTAGAAAGATGCTGATGAGGCGGCCGAGGGCAGGAATAAGAGAAGTAACCAATGTGGGGAGTATCAGCACTATTGAATGTCCAGAGATAGCAGAAAGCAGCGATTTAGTGATACATTATTCAATACATGATCTAAAGATGGAACGGAAAGGCCACTGAGATCAATAATGCATGGACCATACATCCTGGTGAATAACAACGTATCAAATGCAGATTATTGGAAGACAAGTTTCTCCTTTCTCTTATTATATTTATATCATAAATTGGGCTTGTATTGTTTGGAATCAACAGGGGAGAAGCTGTAAGGGGTGCAGGGGATGCAGATGCACAAGGATTCATTGCCAGCGGTGGTGCACCATGTATTTCTAGCACTCAAGCAAGGCAAGTATTTTCTGCCCCCAACCCAATGGACCACTAGCACTCTCCAAGACCCTTCCACCAGACCGGAAATGAAAGTTTAGAAGTTTTAAGAAACTATTGATATACTTATTTTTTGCCCAACATAAGAATTTATATATAAAATGTAGCTATTGTTATAGTTTTTACTTTTCATTACCTTTAGATTATTCAACTATTTTAGAGCCCTAACACTGGCCTTACCCCTTGTCTCAACTCTGGAAAGATATACAATTATATATATACATATATCAAATTTTCAGACTATAAGATGCATTTCTTAGCAATAAAAATGCTTGCTAAAAATGTGCGTTTAATAGTCCAGAGGCAGCTTAATGTGATGGAAGAAAACGCTGACACTGTGTCCCTCCCGATCACTGAGGAAGCTGCTCTCTCCTCCTGCCCCATTCTGATCTTTGTGATAGTTGCAGGGCAGGAGGGGAAGCTACCATGGAGGCTGCATGACTTGGGCAGCGGAAGGACCTCTTCCACCAAACCAACTACACAACCTTTCAGATCATGTGCCTTGAAAGATCTGCAAGGTGTGTGTGTGTGTTTAGCAGAGCTGTGTGTGTGTATAAATGTGCATGTAGCAAAACTGTTTGTGTATAAATGTGCATGTAGCAGAGTAGCAGAGCTTCACATAGTTTACAAAGTTGTTGTCAGGGAATGGTCCTAGGTCAAAATACTAGGAGGATAGATCAAAGTGTTCCGACACGCACCACAATTGTGGATACCAAGGCTATGGGGTACTCGGAGCCGAGCCCATGGAAATCTATGGGAGTTGTCACTGGTAGCGGTGGCTCGGTCCGTGGCCCTGGCGGTCGTGCAATGGGGAATATTTACAGGGGATTTTAAGGATAGGTAGTTCGTGACGCCACCTGTGGTATCTGGTTAATTGAACCAGCGCTGCTGTAAGGATCTTCACAGGGGATGTTATGGGGCAGCTGGGTGGTAAGTCTCCCACAGGTGAGACTGGTCCCTGGAAGTCTATGGTGATGATGCAGGGTGTAGTAAGAATTCAGTCACACACAATGCAGCTTCTTTTCATACCTTTTACTGGTAGATAGTTCAAGCAGATCCCGGGGAGCTGGTCGGGGTGGAGAATGCACATTCGGGTAACCGCTGAGCAGGTTAGAGGCCTCCTTAACTTCATATATCTCAGAGTCCAAACTTGCATGAAGCGAAGTTAACTCTACAATCTCCAGCTTTCTCAATAGCTGACAAGCCCGGCCGACTTTGTGGTGGAGACTTCTATGGCTCTGACTAGCAGATGTTGAGAGAACTAAGTCTATATTTGCTGATCAGGCTAGACTCCTGTTTTCCCTATCTCCGGTTACGTATCAGCGCTTGGGCTGCTCTCTGTGACCTGTAGTCCAGATGCCTCCGAGTATCTTGTTACTATGCTTGAAACTCTAGCAACGCTTCGGACCCCGGTGTCCGGTTATTTAGTGCAGGCAATCCAATACCTGAAGCACTTCTCTATGTCTTCTCCACTGCGCCCTTCGCCCTGCTTTTGCTCTTTGCATAAGCACTTGTAGCTTTCGATGGAAATGTCAGCTTTCTCCGGAGCTCGCTGAGCAGCTCTCAGTTTCCTCCTTGTTTCAGCTTCTGTTGAGGTACTGATTAAGGGTAGCTCTGACTAGGCTAGGATGATGCACTTCACCCGTACTAGCCTCCACTTCTTTGTCAGGTGAACTACGCTAGCTCTGCGAGGATTCAGTCCTCTCTCCTCTCCAAGTCCAGACTGACTGGCACTGAACTGCACTGTCTGAAGACAGGAAACTCACTCATCTGAGCTCTTCTCAGACAGGAAACTTGAATGGTCTGTACTGTCCTAAGACAGGAAGCTTGACTGATCTGCACTGTCCTAAGACAGGAAGCTTGAATGAGCTCTGCTACGTGTCACTACCTCCTATACCCCTAGTGGGTGTGTCTGAAAGTGTGAGTGAAGTGCATGAATAGCAAGCTTTTGCGATTACCTTCCTGTGCATTCTCCTGGATTTTATGTGTGCCTTACATAGCTGGGCCACACATCCCCCCTTGGTTAAACACAGCACTCCCGGGCTGTAAAAGAGAAAAAGAAAACATTTTTGTTTTGCATTAAACAACAACATTTTAACTCACCCCATCCGGGAGGTGAGGCTTCTTGAACGTTACAATTTGTACAATGAAGAATACAAAAGTATCAAAATATCAAGACATTCTCATAAATACAAGATACTTGTGGAGGACCCGCACCAAAAACCTCCCACGTGGGTCCTGGGTGGGCTGCAGGACTTCTGACTGCAGACCTCACTCTAGGCCACACCATACGGGTTTTTCTTCAGAGGTAGATAGTAGTGGTTTCATGTAAAACCAAGATAATGCACCGTAGTGCAACTATTTACAAAGCAAGTTCTTGGGCTGGCACAGTCCACAGCCACGCAGTCCATTGGCATGGTTAAAACACATTTCAAATAATTACATTAATACTTTTTCAAACTTTATACAATTTGTCAGTGACAATAAACCCTGTCTGGGTCTTGCTAGACTAATTTACTAGGACTACTCTTGATAGCGAATTGGTAATCTTCCCTTAGTTGTTCGTTCTGACCTACGTGGTGTGGTGTCAGGTATAGTATTCTCTGGCCTATCTGTTCTGCGTAACGGCAAACTGTAATACTGTCTCAACCTTTCTATGGATCTGGCAAGCGTACTAGTGGCTGGGCGAGGCGGTACTGCTTCACCAGCTTCACCAGGGATTCCACTTCTTGTGGGGCTGCTTCTTGCGGGTCCGCTTCTTGGGGTTCTAATGGTTGAGGGTCTGCCAGAATAGGTTCTTCTGGAACTGGCTCAACTGGCACAATTGGTATGACTGGTTGTAGAGACTCCTCTTGCGGTTGATAAAACTGCAGCACAGGAATAATTACAGCGTCTCCCAATCTGGGCCAATCCGCAGGTAAATCTCCCAAATCCGTGTGTATGACCGCTTCAGCACTCTCTTCTTGATGGACAACAGGGTTTTCTTCACGGAGCTTTAATGGGCAAGGACACAACTTTAAATGATCTCTGGACACCGTTGCCGTCGTTTTTCCTCCATCCTTACTAATGGCACAGACCTTTCTGTTATCAAAATTGGAATTTTGCACGACATATGGCTCCTGTTCCCACTGATCATCCAACTTGTGCATTCTTCTTTTTCTTTTGAGCACCATTTCTCCAGGCATAAAAGGCTTAGCGGGAGCATTTTTGTTATAGTTCTTCTCTTGCTTTTCTCTTACTTTGTTGAGACTGTCTTCTACGCAGGCTTGTACTCTCTTGTACTGTTCCTGTCGAGTTGTGTCCCAATCTTCAGCACTGTCATCAGCCTCTGGTTCTACCACTCCCAGCTCCAAATCCATTGGCAGTCTTCCAGGTCTTGCTCTCATAAGGTAAGCTGGAGTGCAGTTGGCGGAACTTACTGGGATGTGGTTGTACAAGTCGACCAGGTCAGGTAACAAGTCTGGCCACCGATTTCTTTCTTCCAGGGGTACAGTTTTCAGTAAATCCATGACAATGTGATTCATCTTTTCACAAAGGCCGTTGGTCTGAGGGTGGTATGGTGTTGTTCTGATCTTCTTACATCCATACAATTGACAGAATTCCTGAAACAGTTCAGCTTCAAAGGCTGGACCTCGATCAGTCAGTACCTGCTCTGGATATCCATGTGGTCTGCAGAAACTTGCTTGGAAGACCTTGGCTGCTGTCTCTGCTGTGAGATCCTTGACAGAGGCGACCACCAGAAATTTGGAGTAATGATCCACCATGGTCAGGGCATATGAGTATCCTGACCTGCTTGGGGACAACTTAACGTGATCCAATGCTACGATCTCCAGAGGACGAGTCGTCCGGATAGGCTGCAAGGGTGCTCTCTGACTATGATAGTCTTTTCGTCTGAGACCACAGGGTCCACAGTTCGGCACCACTTCTCGATGGAGCTGCGCATCCCTACCCAGTAGAACCGACACCTCAACAGGGTCTCCAGCTTTTTCCAGCCAAAGTGTCCTGCTTGATCGTGGTAGGCTTCCAACACCATTTGGATGTCTGCTCTGGGGACCACTATCTGCCAAACCATCTCATGGGTCCTTGGGTCGACGTATCTCCTGCACAACTTCTCTCGGTATATGAACAACCAGCTTCTTTCATTCCACAGGAGCTTTGCTGGTATGGGTGCGTCTTTCTCCAAGGAGGAACCTTCTTGTCTTATCAACTCCTTGATACGGCTGACCACGGGATCGCTGTCCTGAGTCTCCTTCCAGCTATGATGAGGTAAAGGGTTCAACATCTCACCACACCGCTTTCTGTAGACTCGTTGCTCTTGGACCATCCCATTTCGATGGAACGCAGGTAGCTCGATTTCTTCCAGATCATCTGATTCTTCCTCCGTGTCGGATTCATGCGGCATTCTGGACAAGGAGTCCGCGTTAGCATTTTTACGGCCCGCTCTGTACTTGAGAATTGATAATTTGACAACCGAGCCATCCAACGTTGCTCCATGGCTCCCAGCTTGGCTGTTTCCAGATGCGTCAAGGGGTTATTGTCTGTAAACGCAGTGAACCTGTTGGAGGCAAGGTAATGTTTAAATCTTTCGGTAATGGCCCAGACCAGCGCCAGGAACTCCAGTTTGAAGCTGCTATAGTTTTCCGGATTCCTCTCAGTTGGCCGGAGTTTTCTGCTGGCATATGTGTCGACCCGCCACCACAATTGTGGGTTACCAGGGCAATGGGGTACTCAGAGCCGAGCCCGTAGAAGTCTATGGGATTTGTCACAGGTAGCTGTGGCTCGGTCTGTGGCCCTGGCGGTCTGGTGTATGTTGGGGGAATATTTACAGGGGATAGGTTTATATACAGTTCGTGACGCCACCTGTAGTATTCTGGTAATTTGTACCAGCGCTGCTATAGATCTCTGAGGGGATGGTGATGCAGCTAGATGTCGGGTCCCCTACAGGTGGGACTGGTCCCTCAAAGTCTATGAAGTCAGTGAAGTCGGGTGCAGATAAATAACACAGTCTCACACGGTCAGCGTCTTTCCATACCTTTACTTGCAAGATGGTAAGGCAGGTCCCAGGGAGGCTGATGGGGTTGATGGAGGATGAGCTTTGAGGCAACAGCTAAGCAAGTTAGGGGCCTCCTTTACTGTCCAATAACGATGAGTACAACCAGCTTGCAGCGCAGTTCCCTCTTTAATTTCAGCTATTCCAGAGCTGTTCTGCCCAGTCAGATTTGTGGTGAAGTCTTCCAATTGATGAAACTAGGTTCCTGCTTTTGTCTGCGCTTGACTCAAAGTCCCTATTTCACCTGACTCCAGTTTCGTACTGACTATATGGGGGCTGTTTGCCGCGACCTAGGGTCCGGTAAATCCCTGGTTTTCTTACCACTATGCTTGTAGCTAATAGTGATCCTTCGGTCCCCAGTGACCGGTAGCAATGTGCAGGACTTTTCCAAGCCAAAAGCACTTTTCCAATAATCTTCCTTCCACTTTGCCCTTCGATTTGCTCGACTCTTAATAGATAGTTCAGTCTTTCTTCCAGTGGGGCACAGCTCTGACTAGGCTAAGGTGAATTAGACCACCTGTACCAGCCTCCACTTTCTGAACTGCTGACAGGCTCAAACTGGACACGTCTACTCTGTCCAAGGACAGGAAACTGACTGACTAGAAATCACTCCCCTCCACACCCCTGCTGGGTGTGTCAGAAGTGTACATGATGTATGAAGAGCCCTTAACTGTTACCTCTCCACTCATCCTCCTGGTACTGTGTACCAGGGCTACACATTCCCCCATGGTAAACGACAGCACTCCCGGGCTGTAAAATATAAAGAGACATTTTGTTTATGCATTTAACATTAACAATAACATTAATTCGTCCCATCCGGGAGGTGAGGATATCTTGAACGTTGCAAACAATAACATTATATATACAAACATTAAATAGCATTCAATAAATATACGGTATACTTGTGAAGGACCCGCACCAAACCTTCAACGTGGGTCCTGGGTGGGCTGCAGGACATCCAAATGCAGACCTCACTCAGTGCCACACCACACGGGTTTTTGGTTCAGAGGTAAGTCAAGGTTTCATGTGAAACCATTAAAAAGGCACTTTAGTGCAACTATTTACAGGATACAGTTTTTGGGCTGGCTCAGTCCTCAGCCTCTGAGTCCATTATAAGACATAATAGGGAAAAACACATATATATATAGACTTTTTACAATATTCACATGAATTCGTTATAATCACTGCTGATATCTAATGGGTAACTTCCCTTTGGTGGTTCGCTCTGATCTACGTGGTGTAGCTTCAGGTATATCAAGTTGCGATCTGTCTGCACTGCGTAACGGCAAACTATAGAACTGCCTTAATCTTTCTATGGATCTGGCAAGCGTACTGATGGCTGGGCGGTGTGAGTCAGCTTCACCAGGGGATCCCATAGTATGGGGCGCTGCTACAGATGATCCTTCTTGAGATTCCACAGGTTGAGGTGTTGCTGGGATGGGTAACTCCTGAGCGGGCTCAACTGGCACCACAGGCACAACTGGAGGTAGAACTTCCTCTTGTGGCTGATAAAACTGCAACACTGGAATTATCACAGCATCTCCCAGTCGGGGCCAATCCGCGGGAAAATCTCCCAGATCTGTGTGTAGGACCTCTTCCTTTCTTTCTCCTTGATTGAGGACAGGGTTCTTTTCACAACGCTTTAAGTGTTCTGGACACAATTTCAAATGATCTCTGGACACAGTGATTGTTGTTCTTCCTCCGTCCTTACTGACGACACAAACTTTTCTGTTGTCATATTTAGAATCTTGTATGACGTAGGGTTCTTGCTCCCACTGGTTATCCAGTTTGTGCATCTTCCTTTTTCTTTTTAATACTACCTCTCCAGGCATCAAAGGCTTGGCAGGAGCATTTCTGTTGTAAACATCTTCCTGTTTCTCCCGTGCCTTATTGAGACTTTCCTCTACACAGATTTGTACTCTTCTGTATTGCTCTTGCCGATTGACGTCCCAATTTTCAACAGCGTCGTCTGCCTCCGGTTCTACCACTCCAAGTTCTAAATCCATTGGTAGTTTTCCGGGCCTTGCTCTCATAAGATAGGCTGGAGTGCAGTTAGTTGAGCTTACAGGTATATGGTTATACAAATCAACCAAATCAGGTAGTAAATCCGGCCATCGATTCCTGTCTTCCAACGGTATGGATCTCAACAAGTCAAGGACAATATGGTTCATCTTTTCACAAAGACCGTTGGTTTGAGGGTGATATGGTGTTGTTCTTATTTTCTTGCACCCGTACATGTGACAGAATTCCTTGAATAAATCGGCTTCGAAAGCAGGTCCCTGATCGGTTAATACTTGCTCGGGATACCCATGCGGTCTGCAGAAGCTTGCTTGAAAGGTTTTTGCGGCCGTCACTGCGGTCTGGTCCTTAACTGGAACAACCACCAGAAATCTGGAGTAATGGTCCACCATAGTCAAGGCGTATGAGTATCCAGATCTACTTGGCGACAATTTGACGTGGTCCAGGGCCACAATCTCCAGGGGACGAGTCGTCCGGATAGGTTGCAGGGGTGCCTTCTGACTACCGTAGTCCTTTCTTCTGAGACCACAGGGTCCACAGTTCCGACACCACCTCTCGATGGAGCTGCGCATCCCTACCCAGTAGAACCGGCATCTCAACAGGGTCTCCAGCTTTCTCCAGCCAAAGTGTCCTGCTTGATCGTGGTATGCTTCCAACACCATTGGACGTCTGCCTTGGGACCACTATTTGCCAGACCATTTCATGGGTTCTGGGTTGACGTATCTCCTGCACAACTTCTCTCGGTATAGGAACAACCTGCTTTTCTCGTTCCACAGGAGCTTGGCTGACATAGGTGCATCCTTTTCCAAGGAGGAACCTTCCTGTTTTAACAACTCCTTGATGCGGCTGACCACTGGATCACTGTCCTGAGTCTCTTTCCAGCTGTGATGGGGTAAAGGATTTAATGTTGCACCATACTGCTTTCTGTGGACTCGATGCTCGTGGACTACCCCATTTCGATGGAACGCAGGTAGCTCAATTTCTTCCAGGTCGTCCGATTCTTCTTCCGTATCAGAGTCATGCGGCCTTCGGGACAACGCGTCAGCATTAGCATTCTTTCGACCTGCCCGGTACTTGATAGTAAACTGGTAATTGGACAACCGAGCCATCCATCGCTGCTCCATGGCGCCCAGCTTGGCAGTTTCCAGGTGCGTTAACGGGTTGTTGTCTGTGTATGCCGTGAACTTATTGGAGGCCAGATAGTGCTTAAATCTTTCAGTAATGGCCCAGACCAGCGCCAGAAACTCTAGCTTGAAGCTGCTATAATTTTCCGGATTCCTTTCAGTTGGCCTGAGTTTTCTGCTGGCATATGCGATGACTTTTTCTTGGCCATTCTGCTTCTGACTGAGAACTGCTCCCAACCCTTCATTACTGGCGTCGGTGTACAACAGGAACGGTTGGCTGTAATCAGGATAGGTTAAGATCTCATCACCTGTAAGGATCTCTTTCATCTTTTGGAATGCTTCAGCCTGTTCTTTACCCCAATTAAAGGGAGGGTTTCTGCTCTTCAGGGATTGTCCTACTAGGAGGTCCTGTAAAGGAGCTGCCTTCTTCGTGTAATCTTTCACGAATCTCCTGTAGTAACCCGTTAGTCCCAGGAACTGTCGCACTTCCTTAAGGTTCTTCGGCTCCGGCCACTTCTGGATGGCAGTGACTTTCTCTGGGTCCGGCGCTACTCCTTCCGAACTGACGATGTGCCCCAAGTATTGTACCTTCTGTTTGAGTAGATGGCATTTTGAGGGTTTTAATTTCATCCCGTACCTGGACAGGGACTCAAACACTTCTGCCAGGTGCTTCAGATGGTCCTCATATGTCTTGGAATACACGATAACGTCGTCTAGGTATAGCAGCACGGTTTCAAAATTGAGATGCCCCAGACAGTTTTCCATCACTCTCTGAAATGTTCCTGGGGCACTGCTGAGCCCAAACGGCATTCTGTCGAACTCACAGAGCCCCATTGGGGTGGTGAAAGCCGTTTTCTCACGATCCTCCTCAGCCACAGCCACTTGCCAGTAACCACTAGTCAGATCAAGGGTAGAAAAGTAGTTAGCCGTTTTCAGAGCAGCTAATGATTCCTCTATACGTGGTAACGGGTATGCATCCTTGTGTGTTATGCGGTTCACCTGCCTGTAATCCACACACATTCTCATACTACCATCTTTCTTTTTAACCAGAACTAGAGGGGCTGCCCAGGGCTACAACTATCCCTTATCACCCAGCTTTCTTCATATCATTCAACATTTCTTTAGCCTTCTGATAATGAGCTGGAGGTATGGGCCTATACCGCTCTTTGATGGGAGGATGACTGCCTGTAGGGATATGATGTTGTACTCCCTTAATTATCCCAAAATCAAGTGGATTTTTGCTAAACACTTGGGCGTACTCTTGCACCACCCGTAATACCCCTTGCTTCTGGTGAGCGGGAGTGGTGTCCGTCCCAACATGGAGTTGCTGACACCATTCCGCCACCTGAGTTGCTGGGTCATTGTCCTCCGCCATTTGACAGGAGTCTAAGGACTCAGCCGGGAGAATAGAATTATTATCAACAGCATGAAGTTTAGCAATGGTTGCATAACGGGGTAAATTTACCTCATCATCTCCCCAATTGAGAAGCCGTACCGGTACTCTTCCATTCACCACCTCTACTACTCCTCTAGCAGTCATAAGTGTAGGTCTATGTTCTGAATGGTGGGGTTCTACTACAGCTTGGTAATTCTGTCCTCTCAGACCTATGGCTGCCCTGCACCAAATGATCATTTCACTCATTGGGGGTATCACAATAGGATCCGAGTCAGTGACCCGTACATTACCAATTTCGCCGTCGGTAAGCTTCGCTTGCTGCTGACACACCAGGGCCCGGATCTCTCTTTGGATTACTCCTCTCTGCCTTGGTCGGGCAATCTCAGCGAGCTGTTGGAGCAAGAACACAACTTCTCCCAAACAATTACCGATAATGTTAGTACCCAAAATTATATTTAAACCGTTCTCCTCATTTACAGTCTTTACTACCAGAAGCCCTTGGTCTTTCAACTCCTCTCTGCCCACCTTTACATCTACACATTTTGTTCCGAGTACTTCTACAGGAAGACCATTAGAAGCATACACAGTAAAGTCAAGGCTCGGAGGTTTAAGACTGTCCATTGACCAGTACTTGGTATATAGAGCATCAGGTATTAGGGTCACCTGGGACCCAGTGTCTAACAATGCTGGAACAGCAATACCATCTAGAATAATAGACAGGTAGGGTCGCCCGCCCACGTACCTGCGGTTCCAGTCTAGGGGGCCTGACGGGTATTCTCCTGGGTGTTGGCCCTTGGACCCAGGTTCTGCCCGTTTAAAGGACACTGTGGAGACAGATGACCTTTCCGGTTGCAGCGATAACAGATAATCTCTCAACGAGGAGGGTGTTGATCAGAGGTCGCTCCTGGGGGTGGCGTTGTCCTCCTCCGGGGGGGCGACGTCTTCTTTCTTCTCCGGTGCATCCACGGAACGTCCTCTGGGCAGTCAGCTAGCAAGATCTTCCCTTCCTCCTCTTTCCGCAGCTGTAGGGCACTCATCACAGCGGCCAGATTTTTAGTCAGCTGGCGCACCTCTGAGCGCAGACAGTCCAATTCACTAGGAGGTGTCACCTGCGTTTTGGTTTCTGCCACTAGCGGGGAACAGGGGGTTACTGCCGGTTCCAGAGTGACTTCAGCCTGATGATGTTGGGTGGCCACCTCAGGTTTGCCCAGGGGCCGCAGCCCTTTTATTGCCATGTCCTTTAGGGCATCAAAGGTAGCATCCGGATGATCTAAGGACCACCAATTTACAGTTCTGCGTTCCTCTTGGGATCTCAATCCCTGTATAAATTGTTCTTTCAGCATTCTATTCTCGTCGATAGCATTTAAATTGTTAATTTGCTTGAGGGCTCTCAGGGCTCCCTGTAGTCGGCAAGCATAGCCCCGGATGCTGTCACCTGGCTGTTGTGAACAGTGATAGAAGGCCATCCGGAGATCCGTTTCTGTGCGGTCTTCAAATATGGCATGTAGCTTAAGGAAGATCGCAGGTACCGACTCCTGATCAACGGTATCCCAAGTCTCCACTTCCCTCTCAGCAGCGCCAGTTAGCTGCCCTATTAGCACAGCAGCTTTTTGTCTCTCAGGCATGGAGTACATTTCTAGGATGCTGCATAACTTCCGCTTGAAGCCTGCTAATGTGCCTGGCCCACCGCTGTATTGGGGAAGCCATTTCGCCCCAGGCATATATGGGAGCGTTAGTGGCATGATCGGGACTACCGGACTGGGTGCAGGGCCTGCGCCCCCATCTGGCGCTACAATACCAGACGGTGCGGGTTTGGGGCCTCCGGCCGGGGCCGCACTGTCAGCCGGTTGTTGTGACATCTTAGCGCCCCCTTGGTTAAACGGAGCCTACCGGTTTCAGATGCTGCTACTTCACAGGCACTGCAGTGAGAACAGGACCTTCGTCGCAGGCGCTCTGATGTCAGAGCGTTCACTTCCTGTTGCAGGACCTGCCGCTGAGTCAGAGCCGGGGGCGTGTCCAAGACTTTGCACGCTCTTTCAGGTACGCCCACCTTCTTCTCCAGCGCCTTAGGGCGCGAATCTGGCGGCAAATATGGCGGTATTTGGCGCCAAACAATAGCAACAGTCTTTTTCACCAAAACACTCCACAGGCACACAGGGCTCGCAATGCTGCAAGTTTCGTATCCTGTTCGTGACACCAAATTTTTGTGTCGACCCGCCACCACAATTGTGGGTTACCAGGGCAATGGGGTACTCAGAGCCGAGCCCGTAGAAGTCTATGGGATTTGTCACAGGTAGCTGTGGCTCGGTCTGTGGCCCTGGCGGTCTGGCGTATGTTGGGGGAATATTTACAGGGGATAGGTTTATATACAGTTCGTGACGCCACCTGTAGTATTCTGGTAATTTGTACCAGCGCTGCTATAGATCTCTGAGGGGATGGTGATGCAGCTAGATGTCGGGTCCCCTACAGGTGGGACTGGTCCCTCAAAGTCTATGAAGTCAGTGAAGTCGGGTGCAGATAAATAACACAGTCTCACACGGTCAGCGTCTTTCCATACCTTTACTTGCAAGATGGTAAGGCAGGTCCCAGGGAGGCTGATGGGGTTGATGGAGGATGAGCTTTGAGGCAACAGCTAAGCAAGTTAGGGGCCTCCTTTACTGTCCAATAACGATGAGTACAACCAGCTTGCAGCGCAGTTCCCTCTTTAATTTCAGCTATTCCAGAGCTGTTCTGCCCAGTCAGATTTGTGGTGAAGTCTTCCAATTGATGAAACTAGGTTCCTGCTTTTGTCTGCGTTTGACTCAAAGTCCCTATTTCACCTGACTCCAGTTTCGTACTGACTATATGGGGGCTGTTTGCCGCGACCTAGGGTCCGGTAAATCCCTGGTTTTCTTACCACTATGCTTGTAGCTAATAGTGATCCTTCGGTCCCCAGTGACCGGTAGCAATGTGCAGGACTTTTCCAAGCCAAAAGCACTTTTCCAATAATCTTCCTTCCACTTTGCCCTTCGATTTGCTCGACTCTTAATAGATAGTTCAGTCTTTCTTCCAGTGGGGCACAGCTCTGACTAGGCTAAGGTGAATTAGACCACCTGTACCAGCCTCCACTTTCTGAACTGCTGACAGGCTCAAACTGGACACGTCTACTCTGTCCAAGGACAGGAAACTGACTGACTAGAAATCACTCCCCTCCACACCCCTGCTGGGTGTGTCAGAAGTGTACATGATGTATGAAGAGCCCTTAACTGTTACCTCTCCACTCATCCTCCTGGTACTGTGTACCAGGGCTACACACATATGCGATGACTTTTTCTTGGCCGTTCTGCTTCTGACTGAGGACAGCTCCTAATCCTTCGTTACTGGCATCTGTGTATAGCAGGAACGGTTGGCTGTAATCTGGGTAGGCTAAGATTTCATCGCCGGTAAGGATCTCTTTCATCTCTTTGAATGCCTCAGCTTGTTCTTTTCCCCAATTGAATGGAAGGTTTCTGCTCTTAAGAGGTTGTCCTACCAGGAGGTCCTGCAAAGGCGCCGCTTTCTTAGTGTAATCTTTTACAAACCTCCTGTAGTAACCTGTCAGTCCCAGGAACTGACGCACCTCCTTTAGGTTCTTCGGCTCTGGCCATTTCTGAATAGCTGTGACCTTCTCGGGGTCCGGCGCTACTCCTTCAGAACTGACAATGTGTCCCAAGTACTGTACCTTCCGTTTGAGCAGGTGGCATTTAGAGGGCTTTAGTTTCATCCCAATCTTGGACAATGACTCAAATACCTCCGCCAGGTGCTTCAGATGATCTTCATATGTCTTAGAGTACACAATTACGTCGTCCAGGTACAGCAGCACAGTTTCGAAGTTGAGATGTCCCAGACAGCTCTCCATCACTCTCTGGAATGTTCCTGGGGCACTGCTGAGGCCAAACGGCATTCTGTCAAACTCGCAGAGTCCCATTGGGGTGGTGAAAGCAGTTTTTTCCCGATCCTCCTCAGCCACAGCTACTTGCCAGTACCCACTAGTAAGGTCGAGGGTAGAAAAGTAGTTAGCCGTTTTCAGAGCAGCTAAGGATTCCTCTATGCGTGGTAATGGGTATGCATCTTTATGTGTTATAGGATTTACTTGCCTATAATCTACACACATTCGCATGCTACCATCCTTTTTCTTCACTAGAACTAGAGGTGCTGCCCAGGGGCTACAACTATCCCTTATCACCCCGGCTTCCTTCATGTCACGCAGCATTTCCTTAGCTTTCTGATAGTGGGCTGGAGGTATAGGCCTGTACCGCTCTTTGATGGGAGGATGACTGCCTGTAGGGATATGATGCTGTACTCCCTTAATTGTCCCAAAGTCAAGTGGGTGTTTGCTAAATACTTGTGCGTACTCTTGTACCACCCATAGTACCCCCTGTTTCTGGTGGACGGAAGTGGTGTCTGTCCCTATATGAAGCTGCTGACACCAGTCCGCTACCGGGGTTGCCGGATCATTATCCTCCGCTGGTTGGCGGGAGGCTAAGGACTCGGTTGTGAGGATAGAATTATTATCTACGGCATGTAATTTAGCAACTGTAGCATAACGTGGCAAATTTACTTCATCGTCCCCCCAGTTGAGAAGTCGTACTGGTACTCTCCCATTTACTACTTCCACTACCCCTCTAGCAATCATGAGTGTAGGTCTGTGTTCTGAGCGATGGGGTTCTACTACTGCTTGGTAGTTCTGTCCCCTCAGACCTATGGCTGCTCTACACCATATTAACATTTCACTCATTGGGGGTATTACAATGGGGTTCGAGTCTGTGACCCGTACATTACCGATTTCACCATCTGTAAGCTTCGCTTGCTGCTGGCACATCAGGGCCCGGATCTCCCTCTGGATCACTCCCTTCTGCTTTGGCTTGGCAACTTCAGCGAGCTGTTGGAGCAAAAACACAACTTCTCCCAGACAGTTACTGATAATGTTAGTACCTAGTATCACATTTAGACCATTTTCCTCATTTACAGTCTTTACCACTAAAAGTCCCTGATCCTTCAGCTCCACCCTGCCCACTTTTACGTTTACGTTTTTGGCTCCAATTACTTCAACAGGGAGACCATTGGTAGCATACACTGTCAAGTCAGGGCTCGGGGGCTGGAGGCTGTCCATGGACCAAAATTTATTGTAAAGGACATCAGGTATGATGGTCACCTGAGATCCCGTGTCCAGCAGTGCAGGGATTGCAATCCCGTCCAGAATCATGGACAGGTAGGGCCGTCCACCCACGAACCTGCGGTTCCAGTCCAAGGGGCCTGATGAGTCTACTCCTGGGTGTTGGCCCTCTGACCCAGGATCGGCTCGTTTAAAGGACATTGCTGAGCCATATGACCTTTTTGATTGCAGCGGTAGCAGACGATCTCCCGCCGAGGATGATGTTGATCAGGAGTCGTTCCTTGGGGTGGCGTGGTCCTCCTCCGATGAGGCGACGTCCTCCATTTCCTCCGGTTCATCCAAGGAACATCCTCCGGACAGTCGGCTAGTAGGATCTTTCCTCCTTCCTCTTTCCGCATTTGCAGGGCATCCATTACAGTGGCTAAGTTCTTAGTCAGCTGGCGCACTTCTGAGCGCAGACATTCCAACTCACTAGGGGGCGCCACCTGCATTGTAGCTTCTGCCACCTGCGGAGAAAAGGTGGGTACTGCCGGCTTAAGAGTGGCTTCACCCGGGTGATACTGATTTGCCACCTCAGGCTTTTCCAGGGGTCGCAGTCCCTTTATTGCCATGTCCTTTAGAGCATCAAAAGTGGCATCTGGATGATCTAAGGACCACCAGTTTACAGTCCTGCCTTCCTCTGGAGACCTCAGTCCCCGCACAAATTGCTCCTTCAACATTTGGCTCTCATCAATGGGACTTGTGGGGTTAGCCTGTTTAAGAGCTCGCAGGGCCCCCTGTAGTCGGCAGGCGTAGTCCCTAATACTGTCACCCGGTCCCTGGAAGCACTGATAAAATGCCATCCGGAGATCCGTTTCTGTGCGGTCCTCAAAGATGGCCTGTAGCTTTAAGAGAATCGCAGGTACCGACTCCTGGTCTGCAGTGGGCCAAGTCTCTACTTCTCTCTCAGCCGCACCAGCTAACTGTCCTATTACCACAGCAGCTTTTTGCTTTTCAGTCATTGAATACATATCCAAAATACTACATATCTTCCGTTTAAATCCTGGCAGGGTGTCTGGCTCGCCGCTGTACTGGGGGAGCCACTTCGCTCCAGGCATGTATGGGAGGGTTAGCGGCATGAGCGGGACCACCGGGCCAGGTGAGGGGCCCGCACCTCCATCCTGCGGCACGACGCCAAGCGGTGGGCTATTAGGGCCCCCAGCGGGGGCCGCTCCGTCTGCCGGTTGCTGCGACATATTGGTGCCCCCTTGGTTAATCTGAGCCTACCTCTTTCACAGGCTGCAGCGTCGCAGGCACAGCGGTGGAGACAGGACCTTCGTTGCAGGCACAGCGGTGGAGACAGGACCTTCGTTGCAGGCACAGCGGTGGAGACAGGACCTTTGTCGCTGGACTGTGACGTCAGAGCGTTCACTTCCTGTTTCACAGGACCTGCCGCCGCGTCAGAGTTGGGGGCGGGGCCAGGGAACCAGCTCGCACTTTCAGGTACGCCCCCCTTCTTCACCAGCGCCTGAGGGCGCGAATTTTGCGGTAAAGATGGCGGTATTTTGGCGCCAAACACAGCAAACAGTTCAATAGACACACAGGACTCACAATTGCAAGTTTCGTATCCTGTTCGTGACGCCAAGTTGTTCCGACACGCACCACAATTGTGGATACCAAGGCTATGGGGTACTCGGAGCCGAGCCCATGGAAATCTATGGGAGTTGTCACTGGTAGCGGTGGCTCGGTCCGTGGCCCTGGCGGTCGTGCAATGGGGAATATTTACAGGGATTTTAAGGATAGGTAGTTCGTGACGCCACCTGTGGTATCTGGTTAATTGAACCAGCGCTGCTGTAAGGATCTTCACAGGGGATGTTATGGGGCAGCTGGGTGGTAAGTCTCCCACAGGTGAGACTGGTCCCTGGAAGTCTATGGTGATGATGCAGGGTGTAGTAAGAATTCAGTCACACACAATGCAGCTTCTTTTCATACCTTTTACTGGTAGATGGTTCAAGCAGATCCCGGGGAGCTGGTCGGGGTGGAGAATGCACATTCGGGTAACCGCTGAGCAGGTTAGAGGCCTCCTTTACTTCGTATATCTCAGAGTCCAAACTTGCATGAAGCGAAGTTAACTCTACAATCTCCAGCTTTCTCAATAGCTGACAAGCCCGGCCGACTTTGTGGTGGAGACTTCTATGGCTCTGACTAGCAGATGTTGAGAGAACTAAGTCTATATTTGCTGATCAGTCTAGACTCCTGTTTTCCCTATCTCCGGTTACGTATCAGCGTGTAACGCTGGTATTATCTGTACTTTGTTTTCCAGCGTTACTCTGCATGTCTTTTGCATTAACCCTTTTGCTCCTTTCCCCCTAACCAGCTGGGATACTGTTGTCTGTTACCTATATGGATGCTGCTCAGTTCCCGGCTCTGCTGCGTACCCGTACTTGCGTGAGTGGCTCCGCTGCTTTGCATGACCGCCCGCATGTGCGGTTCCTGACCTGCTGTGAAAGCCGTCCGTAGCTTGCAAAGTCCTCTGCAGTGGTGCATGACTTACTACGTGTGTGGCAGCAGCTTCTGTCAGGCGCCTGGCCTGCTGTGAAAGCCGTCCGTAGCTTGCAAAGTCCTCTGCAGTGGTGCATGACTTACTACGTGTGTGGCAGCAGCCACTGTCAGGCGTTCCTCTGTGATGAGTTGTCTGGCTCTGCATAGGGGGCGCGGCCCACACCTGTCCTGCTTTTATGAGGATTGGGTGTGTATTAGAATTACTGCTCCAGCCTATCGCTGTGAAGCAGCTCATATATAAAGTTCCTCAGCCCTAGTGGGCATGGCCAGAGCTTCACATTGAATCCACACTGAATCCCTGAACCTAGCCGTATGTGGTTGTGTGTTCAGCTCCTGCTCTGAAGTTGATCAGCTCTGGAGAGCTGATTCCCCGTTTCCTGCTGTTTCTTGTTCCCTGATCCTGGATCTAACCCGGTACCTGAATGTCTGAACTGTGTCTTGTGTTTCCGCCTATGCTGGGGGCTGATTACCCAGATCGCCGTTCCTGGAGGCTGTATATCCAGGCCTGTTCCTTCTGTGTCTAATTACCTGAACCCCTGATCCTGGATCGCATCCTGTACCTGACTGTCTGAACTGTGTCCTATGTGTTATGTTCCTGAAATCCTGCTGTGTCCAGAACCCTGTGCCAGTGACTGTGAATCCTTGCTATATAACCTGAGTTCATCTTGGAAGGAGGAGTCCGGTGTGTGCTGAGTTTCTGTTACTCTGTGCTCAGCTTCTGTGCAATCCCCGGCCAGCTCCCGTTGTGCTAGGCGGGGCTTGCACCAGACCGCTGGGGTTCCTTTTCAGGTCGCTGCCAGATGTCCGGATCCTATACCTGATGACCATTGCCTGATATCCGATGTCCGATGACCATTGCCTGATATCCGATGTCCGATGACCACTTCCAGATGTCCGGATCCTATCCATCTCTACCTGATGTCCGGAGCCTGCTGATCGGTATCAGATGTCCGGAGTCCGATGCCTGTATTCCAGTCCGTGTCCCTGAGACCCAGTCCGTGTTCCTGTCTGTGTTCCTGACTCTCTGAGATCCAATCCGTGTTCCTGTTGTTCCTGTGCAGTCTAACTCTGTTTCAGCCATCAGCTCCTGATTCCAGTTACCTGTCTGTTACCTGTCGGCTTGCCTGTCTGCCATCGTCTGCAGTTCCTTCCAGAGGTTCGGACGTCATCTGCAGAGATCCCGGCTCTTGCCTGCTCACCTAGGAGCGATCATCTGCCATCCGACTGCAGCTCCATCCGGAAGTTCGGACATTATCTGCAGAGATCCCCGGCTCTTGCCTGTGTGTCGACCCGCCACCACAATTGTGGATTACCAGGCAATGGGGTACTCAGAGCCGAGCCCATGGAAGTCTATGGGGTTTTCACAGGTAGCGGTGGCTCGGTCTGTGGCCCTGGCGGTCTGGCGTATGTTGGGGGAATATTTACAGGGGATAGATTTATATACAGTTCGTGACGCCACCTGTAGTCTTCTGGTAATTAGTACCAGCGCTGCTGTAGATCTCTGAGGGGATGGTGAGGCAGCTAGATGTCGGGTCCCCTACAGGTGGGACTGGTCCCTCAAAGTCTATGAAGTTAGTGAAGTCGGGTGCAGATAAATAACACAGTCTCACACGGTCAGCGTCTTTCCATACCTTTACTTGCAAGATGGTAAGACAGGTCCCAGGGAGGCTGATGGGGTTGATGGAGGATGAGCTTTGAGGCAACAGCTAAGCAAGTTAGGGGCCTCCTTTACTGTCCAATAATGATGAGTACAACCAGCCTGCAGCGTAGTTCCCTCAATAACTCCAGCTTTCCAAAGCTGTTCTGCCCAGTCAGATTTGTGGTGAAGTCTTCCAATTGATGAAACTAGGTTCTTGCTTTTGTCTGCGCTTGACTCAAAGTCCCTATTCCACCTGACTCCAGTTACGTACTGACTATATGGGGCTGTTTGCCGCGACCTAGGGTCCGGTAAATCCCTGGTTTTCTTACCACTATGCTTGTAGCTAATAGTGATCCTTCGGTCCCCAGTGACCGGTAGCAATGTGCAGGACTTTTCCAAGCCAAAAGCACTTTTCCAATAATCTTCCTTCCACTTTGCCCTTCGATTTGCTCGACTCTTAATAGATAGTTCAGTCTTTCTTCCAGTGGGGCACAGCTCTGACTAGGCTAAGGTGAATTAGACCACCTGTACCAGCCTCCACTTTCTGAACTGCTGACAGGCTCAAACTGGACACGTCTACTCTGTCCAAGGACAGGAAACTGACTGACTAAAAATCACTCCCTTCCACACCCCTGCTGGGTGTGTCAGAAGTGTACATGATGTCATGAAGAGACCTTAACTGTTACCTCTCCACTCATCCTCCTGGTATTGTGTACCAGGGCTACACATTCCCCCATGGTAAACGACAGCACTCCCGGGCTGTAAAATATAAAAGAGACATTTTGTTTATGCATGAAAACATTAACAATAACATTAATTCGTCCCATCCGGGAGGTGAGGATATCTTGAACGTTGCAAACAATAACATTATATATAGAAATACAAATATTAAATAGCATTCAATAAATATACGGTATACTTGTGAAGGACCCGCACCAAACCTTCAACGTGGGTCCTGGGTGGGCTGCAGGACATCCAAATGCAGACCTCACTCAGTGCCACACCACACGGGTTTTTGGTTCAGAGGTAAGTCAAGGTTTCATGTGAAACCGTTAAAAAGGCACTTTAGTGCAACTATTTACAGGATACAGTTTTTGGGCTGGCTCAGTCCTCAGCCTCTGAGTCCATTGTTAAACGAAGACATAATAGGGAAAAACACATATATATATATAGACTTTTCACAATATTCACATGAATTCGTTATAATCACTGCTGATATCTAATGGGTAACTTCCCTTTGGTGGTTCGCTCTGATCTACGTGGTGTAGCTTCAGGTATATCAAGTTGCGATCTGTCTGCACTGCGTGACGGCAAACTATAGAACTGCCTCAATCTTTCTATGGATCTGGCAAGCGTACTGATGGCTGGGCGGTGTGAGTCAGCTTCACCAGGGGATCCCATAGTATGGGGCGCTGCTTCAGATGATCCTTCTTGAGATTCCACAGGTTGAGGTGTTGCTGGGATGGGTAACTCCTGAGCGGGCTCAACTGGCACCACAGGCACAACTGGAGGTAGAACTTCCTCTTGTGGCTGATAAAACTGCAACACTGGAATTATCACAGCATCTCCCAGTCGGGGCCAATCCGCAGGAAAATCTCCCAGATCTGTGTGTAGGACCTCTTCCTTTCTTTCTCCTTGATTGAGGACAGGGTTCTTTTCACAACGCTTTAAGTGTTCTGGACACAATTTCAAATGATCTCTGGACACAGTGATTGTTGTTCTTCCTCCGTCCTTACTGACGACACAAACTTTTCTGTTGTCATATTTAGAATCTTGTATGACGTAGGGTTCTTGCTCCCACTGGTTATCCAATTTGTGCATCTTCCTTTTCCTTTTTAATACTTCCTCTCCAGGCATCAAAGGCTTGGCAGGAGCATTTCGGTTGTAAACATCTTCCTGTTTCTCCCGTGCCTTATTGAGACTTTCCTCTACACAGATTTGTACTCTTCTGTATTGCTCTTGCCGATTGACGTCCCAGTTCTCAACAGCGTCGTCTGCCTCCGGTTCTACCACTCCAAGTTCCAAATCCATTGGTAGTTTTCCGGGCCTTGCTCTCATAAGATAGGCTGGAGTGCAGTTAGTTGAGCTTACAGGTATATGGTTGTACAAATCAACCAAATCAGGTAGTAAATCCGGCCATCGATTCCTGTCTTCCAACGGTATGGATCTCAACAAGTCAAGGACAATATGGTTCATCTTTTCACAAAGACCGTTGGTTTGAGGGTGATATGGTGTTGTTCTTATTTTCTTGCACCCGTACATATGACAGAATTCCTTGAATAAATCAGCTTCGAAAGCAGGTCCCTGATCGGTTAAGACTTGCTCCGGATACCCATGCGGTCTGCAGAAGCTTGCTTGAAAGGTTTTTGCGGCCGTCACTGCGGTCTGGTCCTTAACTGGAACAACCACCAGAAATCTGGAGTAATGGTCCACCATGGTCAAGGCGTATGAGTATCCAGATCTACTTGGCGACAATTTGACGTGGTCCAGGGCCACAATCTCCAGGGGACGAGTCGTCCGGATAGGTTGCAGGGGTGCCTTCTGACTACCGCAGTCCTTTCTTCTGAGACCACAAGGTCCACAGTTCCGACACCACCTCTCGATGGAGCTGCGCATCCCTACCCAGTAGAACCGGCATCTCAACAGGGTCTCCAGCTTTCTCCAGCCAAAGTGTCCTGCTTGATCGTGGTACGCTTCCAACACCATTGGGACGTCTGCCTTGGGGACCACTATTTGCCAGACCATTTCATGGGTTCTGGGGTTGACGTATCTCCTGCACAACTTCTCACGGTATAGGAACAACCTGCTTTTCTCGTTCCACAGGAGCTTGGCTGACATAGGTGCATCCTTTTCCAAGGAGGAACCTTCCTGTTTTAACAACTCCTTGATGCGGCTGACCACTGGATCACTGTCCTGAGTCTCTTTCCAGCTATGATGGGGTAAAGGATTTAATGTTGCACCATACTGCTTTCTGTGGACTCGATGCTCGTGGACTACCCCATTTCGATGGAACGCAGGTAGCTCAATTTCTTCCAGGTCGTCCGATTCTTCTTCCGTATCAGAGTCATGCGGCATTCGGGACAACGCATCAGCATTAGCATTCTTTCGACCTGCCCGGTACTTGATAGTAAACTGATAATTGGACAACCGAGCCATCCATCGCTGCTCCATGGCACCCAGCTTGGCGGTTTCCAGGTGCGTTAACGGGTTGTTGTCTGTGTACGCCGTGAACTTATTGGAGGCCAGATAGTGCTTAAATCTTTCAGTAATGGCCCAGACCAGCGCCAGAAACTCTAGCTTGAAGCTGCTATAATTTTCCGGATTCCTTTCAGTTGGCCTGAGTTTTCTGCTGGCATATGCGATGACTTTTTCTTGGCCATTCTGCTTCTGACTGAGAACTGCTCCCAACCCTTCATTACTGGCGTCGGTGTACAACAGGAACGGTTGGCTGTAATCAGGATAGGTTAAGATCTCATCACCTGTAAGGATCTCTTTCATCTTTTGGAATGCTTCAGCCTGTTCTTTACCCCAATTAAAGGGAGGGTTTCTGCTCTTTAAGGATTGTCCTACCAGGAGGTCCTGTAAAGGAGCTGCCTTCTTCGTGTAATCTTTCACGAACCTTCTGTAGTAACCCGTTAGTCCCAGGAACTGTCGCACTTCCTTAAGGTTCTTCGGCTCCGGCCACTTCTGGATGGCGGTGACTTTCTCTGGGTCCGGCGCTACTCCTTCCGAACTGACGATGTGCCCCAAGTATTGTACCTTCTGTTTGAGTAGATGGCATTTTGAGGGTTTCAACTTCATCCCGTACCTGGACAGGGACTCGAATACTTCTGCCAGGTGCTTCAGATGGTCCTCATATGTCTTGGAATACACGATAACGTCGTCTAGGTATAGCAGCACGGTTTCAAAATTGAGATGTCCCAGACAATTTTCCATCACTCTCTGAAATGTTCCTGGGGCACTGCTGAGCCCAAACGGCATTCTGTCGAACTCACAGAGCCCCATTGGGGTGGTGAAAGCCGTTTTCTCACGATCCTCCTCAGCCACAGCCACTTGCCAGTAACCACTAGTCAGATCAAGGGTAGAAAAGTAGTTAGCCGTTTTCAGAGCAGCTAATGATTCCTCTATGCGTGGTAACGGGTATGCATCCTTGTGTGTTATGCGGTTCACCTGCCTGTAATCCACACACATTCTCATACTACCATCTTTCTTTTTAACCAGAACTAGAGGGGCTGCCCAGGGGCTACAACTATCCCTTATCACCCCAGCTTTCTTCATATCATTCAACATTTCTTTAGCCTTCTGATAATGAGCTGGAGGTATGGGCCTATACCGCTCTTTGATGGGAGGATGACTGCCTGTAGGGATATGATGTTGTACTCCCTTAATTGTCCCAAAATCAAGTGGATTTTTGCTAAACACTTGGGCGTACTCTTGCACCACCCGTAATACCCCTTGCTTCTGGTGGGCGGGAGTGGTGTCCGTCCCAACATGGAGTTGCTGACACCATTCCGCCACCTGAGTTGCTGGGTCATTGTCCTCCGCTATTTGACAGGAGTCTAAGGACTCAGCCGGGAGAATAGAATTATTATCAACAGCATGAAGTTTAGCAATGGTTGCATAACGGGGTAAATTTACCTCATCATCTCCCCAATTGAGAAGCCGTACCGGTACTCTTCCATTCACCACTTCTACTACTCCTCTAGCAGTCATAAGTGTAGGTCTATGTTCTGAATGGTGGGGTTCTACTACAGCTTGGTAATTCTGTCCTCTCAGACCTATGGCTGCCCTGCACCAAATGATCATTTCACTCATTGGGGGTATCACAATAGGATCCGAGTCAGTGACCCGTACATTACCAATTTCGCCGTCGGTAAGCTTCGCTTGCTGCTGACACACCAGGGCCCGGATCTCTCTTTGGATTACTCCTTTCTGCCTTGGTCGGGCAATCTCAGCGAGCTGTTGGAGCAAAAACACAACTTCTCCCAAACAATTACCGATAATGTTAGTACCCAAAATTATATTTAAACCGTTCTCCTCATTTACAGTCTTTACTACCAGAAGCCCTTGGTCTTTCAACTCCTCTCTGCCCACCTTTACATCTACACATTTTGTTCCGAGTACTTCTACAGGAAGACCATTAGAAGCATATACAGTAAAGTCAAGGCTCGGAGGTTTAAGACTGTCCATTGACCAGTACTTGGTATATAGAGCATCAGGTATTAGGGTCACCTGGGACCCAGTGTCTAACAATGCTGGAACAGCAATACCATCTAGAATAATAGACAGGTAGGGTCGCCCGCCCACATACCTGCGGTTCCAGTCTAGGGGGCCTGACGGGTATTCTCCTGGGTGTTGGCCCTTGGACCCAGGTTCTGCCCGTTTAAAGGACACTGTGTCGACAGATGACCTTTCCGGTTGCAGCGGTAACAGATGATCTCTCGACGAGGAGGGTGTTGATCAGAGGTTGCTCCTGGGGGTGGCGTTGTCCTCCTCCGGGGGGGCGACGTCTTCTTTCTTCTCCGGTGCATCCACGGGACGTCTTCTGGGCAGTCAGCTAACAAGATCTTCCCTTCCTCCTCTTTCCGCAGCTGCAGGGCACTCATTACAGCAGCCAGATTTTTAGTCAGCTGGCGCACCTCTGAGCGCAGACAGTCCAATTCACTAGGAGGTGTCACCTGCGCTTTGGCTTCAGCCACTAGCGGGGAAAAGGGGGTTACTGCCGGTTCCGGAGTGACTTCAGCCTGATGATGTTGGGTGGCCACCTCAGGTTTGCCCAGGGGCCGCAGCCCTTTTATTGCCATGTCCTTTAGGGCATCAAAGGTAGCATCCGGATGATCTAAGGACCACCAATTTACAGTTCTGCGTTCCTCTGGGGATCTCAATCCCTGTATAAATTGTTCTTTCAGCATTCTATTCTCGTCGATAGCATTTAAATTGTTAATTTGCTTGAGGGCTCTCAGGGCTCCCTGTAGTCGGCAAGCGTAGTCCCGGATGCTGTCACTTGGCTGTTGTGAACAGTGATAGAAGGCCATCCGGAGATCCGTTTCTGTGCGGTCTTCAAATATGGCATGTAGCTTAAGGAAGATCGCAGATACCGACTCCTGATCAACGGTATCCCAAGTCTCCACTTCCCTCTCAGCAGCGCCAGTTAGCTGCCCTATTAGCACAGCAGCTTTTTGTCTCTCAGGCATGGAGTACATTTCTAGGATGCTGCATAACTTCCGCTTGAAGCCTGCTAATGTGCCTGGCCCACCGCTGTATTGGGGAAGCCATTTCGCCCCAGGCATATATGGGAGCGTTAGTGGCATGATCGGGACTACCGGACTGGGTGCAGGGCCTGCGCCCCCATCTGGCGCTACAATACCAGACGGTGCGGGATTGGGGCCTCCGGCTGGGGCCGCACTGTCGGCCGGTTGTTGTGACATCTTAGCGCCCCCTTGGTTAAACGGAGCCTACCGGTTTCAGATGCTGCTACTTCACAGGCACCGCAGTGAGAACAGGACCTTCGTCGCAGGCGCTCTGATGTCAGAGCGTTCACTTCCTGCTGCAGGACCTGCCGATGAGTCAGAGCCGGGGGCGTGTCCAAGACTTTGCGCGCTCTTTCAGGTACGCCCACCTTCTTCTCCAGCGCCTTAGGGCGCGAATCTGGCGGCAAATATGGCGGTATTTGGCGCCAAACAATAGCAACAGTCTTTTTCACCAAAACACTCCACAGGCACACAGGGCTCGCAATGCTGCAAGTTTCGTATCCTGTTCGTGACGCCAAAGTTTTGTGTCGACCCGCCACCACAATTGTGGATTACCAGGGCAATGGGGTACTCAGAGCCGAGCCCATGGAAGTCTATGGGGTTTTCACAGGTAGCGGTGGCTCGGTCTGTGGCCCTGGCGGTCTGGCGTATGTTGGGGAATATTTACAGGGGATAGATTTATATACAGTTCGTGACGCCACCTGTAGTCTTCTGGTAATTAGTACCAGCGCTGCTGTAGATCTCTGAGGGGATGGTGAGGCAGCTAGATGTCGGGTCCCCTACAGGTGGGACTGGTCCCTCAAAGTCTATGAAGTTAGTGAAGTCGGGTGCAGATAAATAACACAGTCTCACACGGTCAGCGTCTTTCCATACCTTTACTTGCAAGATGGTAAGACAGGTCCCAGGGAGGCTGATGGGGTTGATGGAGGATGAGCTTTGAGGCAACAGCTAAGCAAGTTAGGGGCCTCCTTTACTGTCCAATAATGATGAGTACAACCAGCCTGCAGCGTAGTTCCCTCAATAACTCCAGCTTTCCAAAGCTGTTCTGCCCAGTCAGATTTGTGGTGAAGTCTTCCAATTGATGAAACTAGGTTCTTGCTTTTGTCTGCGCTTGACTCAAAGTCCCTATTCCACCTGACTCCAGTTACGTACTGACTATATGGGGCTGTTTGCCGCGACCTAGGGTCCGGTAAATCCTGGTTTTCTTACCACTATGCTTGTAGCTAATAGTGATCCTTCGGTCCCCAGTGACCGGTAGCAATGTGCAGGACTTTTCCAAGCCAAAAGCACTTTTCCAATAATCTTCCTTCCACTTTGCCCTTCGATTTGCTCGACTCTTAATAGATAGTTCAGTCTTTCTTCCAGTGGGGCACAGCTCTGACTAGGCTAAGGTGAATTAGACCACCTGTACCAGCCTCCACTTTCTGAACTGCTGACAGGCTCAAACTGGACATGTCTACTCTGTCCAAGGACAGGAAACTGACTGACTAAAAATCACTCCCTTCCACACCCCTGCTGGGTGTGTCAGAAGTGTACATGATGTCATGAAGAGACCTTAACTGTTACCTCTCCACTCATCCTCCTGGTATTGTGTACCAGGGCTACACACCTGCTCACCTGGGAGCGATCATCTGCCATCCGACTGCAGCCCACCTGGAGGCTCCACCATATCAGGTCGTATATACCTGCCTGTCTAGAGACTGCCTGGTCACTTGCCGTGACAACCTGCCTGTCCCAGAGACTGCCCTGGTCACTTTCCGTGACAACCTGCCTGTCCCAGAGACTGCCTGGTCACTTGCCGTGACAACCTGCCTGCCTGGTCACTTGCCGTGACAACCTGCCTGCCCTGGTCACTTGCCGTGACAACCTGCCTGTCCCAGAGACTGCCCTGGTCACTTTCCGTGACAACCTGCCTGTCCCAGAGACTGCCTGGTCACTTGCCGTGACAACCTGCCTGCCTGGTCACTTGCCGTGACAACCTGCCTGCCCTGGTCACTTGCCGTGACAACCTGCCTGTCCCAGAGACTGCCTGGTCACTTGCCGTGACAACCTGCCTGCCTGGTCACTTGCCGTGACAACCTGCCTGCCCTGGTCACTTGCCGTGACAACCTGCCTGTCCCAGAGATTGCCCTGGTCACTTTCCGTGACAACCTGCCTGTCCCAGAGACTGCCTGGTCACTTGCCGTGACAACCTGCCTGCCCTGGTCACTTGCCGTGACAACCTGCCTGTCCCAGAGACTGCCTTGGTCACTTGCCGTGACAACCTGCCTGCCCAGAGACTTCCTTGGTCACTTGCTGTGACAAACCTGCCTGTCCAGAAACTACCTATATCCCCTGCCGTGATTCCCTGCCCTTTTCCCAGGTGCCACCCGCTCTCTTGTCCTGCCGGTTCCTTCTTGGTCTACCCTGTGATGATGTCTCGACCCGCCACCACAATTGTGGATTACCAGGGCAATGGGGTACTCAGAGCCGAGCCCATGGAAGTCTATGGGGTTTGTCACAGGTAGCTGTGGCTCGGTCTGTGGCCCTGGCGGTCTGGCGTATGTTGGGGGAATATTTACAGGGGATAGATTTATATACAGTTCGTGACGCCACCTGTAGTCTTCTGGTAATTTATACCAGCGCTGCTGTAGAGCTCTGAGGGGATGGTGAGGCAGCTAGATGTCGGGTCCCCTACAGGTAGGACTCTTCCCTCAGGTCGATGGTTAAGGCAGGGTTGTGCCGGCATGCAAGTAAATAACTCAGTCTCACACGGTCAGCGTCTTTCCATACCTTTACTTGTAAGATGTTCAGGCAGGTCCCAGGGAGGCTGATCCAAGGAGAATGTATTTTGAGATAGCAGCTGGACAAGTTAGGGGCCTCCTTTACTTTCAACGCGATGAGTACAACCAGCCTGAAGCGTAGTTCCCTCAATAACTCCAGCTATTCCATAGCTGTACCGCCCAGTCAGTTTTGTGGTAGGAGCCTTCCTGTGAGAGAGCTGAATTCCTATCTTGCTGATCAGGCTCAAAGTCTTCACTCCCCTGACCCCAGTTACGTACTGACTATTTGGGGCTGTTTGCCGCGACCTAAGGTCCGGTAAATCTCTGGTTTTCTTACCACTATGCTTGAAGCTAATAGTGATCCTTCGGTCCCCAGTGACCGGTTTACAATGTGCAGGACTTCTTCAATCCAAAAGCACTTTTCCAATCATCTTTCCACTGTGCCTTTCGCCTTGTCCTCGCTGGTAGCATAAACACTCACACTTGCAAAAAGTCATGTAATCACTCCCTTCTTCTCTTCCTTTAGAGTTAGTTCCAGATTCTCAGTTATCCACTAGGCAGGAGCACGTCTCTGAACCTTTCACTGTCCTTGAGACAGGTGACTGAAGTATTTCTGCACTAAGCTCTTCTTTCTTTGTCAGTGTCTTCAAGTGAGGTACAGCTCTGACTAGGCTGAGGTGAACTATCTCACCTGTACTAGCCTCCACTTTCTGAACTGATGAAGAACCAGGCTGGACTGCTTCCTCCCTCCTAGTTCCAGCTAGACTCCACACGTCTGCTCCGTCCGAAGACAGGAAACCGACTACTCTAAAATCACTCAACCAATATACACCCTGACCACTCCCTAACAAGCAACTACACTACCCTAAGGGTGTGTCTAGTGTATGTTGAGTGAATGGGTATTGAGCATTAAACTGCTATCTCGCCACACACTCTCCAGGGTACTGCGTGTGCCTAACACCAGGGCTACACAATGACGTCTGTCCTGGGTCGGTGTCTGATGTTCTCCTGCTGAGCCTGTGCTACGCCTGAGGCCTGAGAGAGAGGCCGTCCTAGTATGCCCGTGCCAGATGACCCTGGACTTCATCAACCCGTGATGACCCTGCCATCGTCTGACGTTCGTCCTGGGCCAGTGTCTGATGTTCTCCTGCTGAGCCTGTGCTACGCCCGAGGCCTGAGAGTGAGGCCATACTAGTATGCCCGTGCCAGATGATCCTGGACTTCATCAACCCGTGATGACCCCGCCATCGTCTGAAGTCTGTCTGAGGTCGGTGTCTGATGTTCTCCTGCTGAGCCTGTGCTACGCCTAAGGCCTGAGAGAGAGGCCGTCCAAGTATGCCCGTGCCAGATAACCCTGGACTGCATCTACCCGTGATGTCCTCCAGCACTCGTCTGTGATCCTGAGTCGTGTACCCTTCTCTGATGTGCGGAATCGGAGCCCGGTCTTATGTTTCTGTTTATGTACTTTGTTTCTTTAAGTAAACTTTATGTTTCTTCTTACCTGAAGTTGTGCGGTGTTGTCTAGCCCTGCAGGTCGCCACCTTGCCCACATGCTCAGCTGCCACGGATCCCGGTCGCTGCCCTTCCCTAGTCCGGGCAGGCCCGGGTCTCCCTCCGTGGTCCAGTGGGTCCACATTCTCTTATCATCTGGGACCCATGCCTCACGTCGTCGTGGACTGGCGGCGTGGGAGCATTGGCTAGCTAGGCAAGCTATGCCATGTCCCGGCGCCCCACAGCCGTGGGAAGCGCCACACAGCGCTTGGGCTGCTCTCTGCGACCTGTAGTCCAGATGCCTCCAAGTATCTTGTTACTATGCTTGAAACTCTAGCAACGCTTCGGACCCCGGTGTCCGGTTATTTAGTGCAGGCAATCCAATACCTGAAGCACTTCTCTATGTCTTCTCCACTGCGCCCTTCGCCCTGCTTTTGCTCTTTGCATAAGCACTTGTAGCTTTCGATGGAAATGTCAGCTTTCTCCAGAGCTCGCTGAGCAGCTCTCAGTTTCCTCCTTGTTTCAGCTTCTGTTGAGGTACTGATTAAGGGTAGCTCTGACTAGGCTAGGATGATGCACTTCACCCGTACTAGCCTCCACTTCTTTGTCAGGTGAGCTACGCTAGCTCTGCGAGGATTCAGTCCTCTCTCCTCTCCAAGTCCAGACTGAACTGGCACTGAACTGCACTGTCTGAAGACAGGAAACTCACTCATCTGAGCTCTTCTCAGACAGGAAACTTGAATGGTCTGTACTGTCCTAAGACAGGAAGCTTGACTGATCTGCACTGTCCTAAGACAGGAAGCTTGAATGAGCTCTGCTACGTGTCACTACCTCCTATACCCCTAGTGGGTGTGTCTGAAAGTGTGAGTGAAGTGCATGAATAGCAAGCTTTTGCGATTACCTTCCTGTGCATTCTCCTGGATTTTATGTGTGCCTTACATAGCTGGGCCACACAAAAGCAAAGGAGTTAAAAAGATGGATGGTCAGAACGAGGTCCAAGGTCAGCCAGCGATAGATCAATGAACAAAATACAAGGCACAGAGTAAACCAACCACACTTAGCTGAAGCTTTGGCAGACACCTATCTGGGACTGTATGCGCAGTTAAATAGCTGAGCGATAATAAGGACTCAGAGCACCCGACGATAGTTCAGCTCCTCCTGGTCTCAGATTGGATTGCCAAGCTGTCAATCAAAACACAGACTGCACGCCCCTGCACAAGACTGGACAACTGAGCTATCAATCACTGTACAGACAGCTCAGCACTGAGGGGTGGAATCGTGACAGTACCTCTTCTTCTAGGGGGGTCACCGAACCCCAGGTTTCCGATGAAACTTCAGATGGAAGGCCCTGACTAACCGCTCAGGCTTAACATCTCTAGCTGGGATCCAGGATCACTCCTATGGTCCATATCCCCTCGAGTGGGATGGAATCATTACAGTAGCATGTGTATATAAATGTGCATGTAGCAGAGCTGTGTGGTTATGTAAATGTGCATGTAGCAGAACTATGTGTGCCTATATGTGCATGTATCAGAGCTGTATATAAATGTGCTTATATCAGAGCTGAGTATATATATATATAAATGTGCATGTGTGTAGCCCTGGTATGTAAGGCACACATGATCCGGGAGGATGTGTGGAAAGGTAATGGTTTAATGCTTGATATCCATTCACTCACTCATCACACTTGGACACACCCATAGGGTATATAAGGCAGTGACATACCACAGAGTCAGTAAGTAAGTCAGTCAGTCAGTCAGTCAGTTTCCTGTCTTCAGACAGAGGAGTCTAGTCTGGACTTGGAGGGAGGAAGAAGTTCAGCTCAGCCCAGGTGTCAGATCCTGTCAGCAGTGAAGCAGTTCAGAGAGTGGAGGCTAGTACGGATGAGATAGTATCCTAGCCTAGTCAGAGCTGTTCCTGACCCTGAAGCGAGAGACAATATTGAGGAGGAAGAGTTTTGCAGCAGTACTTCAGTCGCCTGTCCCAAGGACAGTGAAGTTCAGATGATGTGTTCCTGAACTGGGAGAAAACTGGGAATCTGTGAGCAAGCTCTAAGAAAGGTCAGAAGAAAGGACTGTGACTATTTCGATGAGAGTGCTTATGTTAAGAGCGCGAGCAGGGCGAAGGGCGCAGTGGAAGGAATTATAGAAGTGCCTTGGACATTGGATTGTCAGCACTATTCACCGGTCACTGGGGACCGAAGTGTCGCTACAGCTTCAAGCGTAGTGATAGAATAGCCAGAGGTTCGCTGGACTTCAAGTCTCAGGAACAAGCCCTTAGCGTCGGTACGTAACAGGGGTCAGGAGAATAAGGCTTTTGAGTTCTGCAGGACAAAAGCAAGGTCTTAATTCCACCCTGAGGAGGCTCCGACCACTATACTGACCGGGCAGTACAGCTACAGAATTAGCTGGAGTTTTAGAGTGAACTTAGCTTCATGCAAGTTGGACTCATTACATTGAAAGTTAAGGAGGCCTCTAACCTGCTCAGCCGTTACCTTGAAACGCATCCTCCATCCACCCCAACAGCTTCCCGGGACCAGCCTTATCATCTTGGAAAGTAAAAGGTATGGAAAGAAGCTTTAATGTGTGAGACTGTGTCATTTAACTGCATACCTTCACGACATCATCATCACTATAGACCCTGAGGGAAGAGTCCCACCTGTAGGGGACCCGACATCTAGCTGCCACACCATCCCCTCAGAGATCTACAGCAGCGCTGGTCTTAGTGATCAGAAAACTACAGGTGGCGTCACGAACTGTTATATACAAGTCCCCTGTAAATAATTCCCCCCCAACATACGCCTGACCGCCAGGGCCACAGACCGAGCCACCGCTACCTGTGACAACCCCATAGACTTCCATGGGCTCGGCTCTGGGTACCCCGTTGCCCTGGTAACCCACAATTGTGGTGCGGGTCACGACACATGTATCAGAGCTGAGTATATGTATATAAATGTGCATGTATCAGAGCTGAGTATATGTATATAAATGTGCATGTATCAGAGCTGAGTATATGTATATAAATGTGCATGTATCAGAGCTGAGTATATATATATATTAATGTGCATGTATCAGAGCTGAGTATATATATATAAATGTGCATGTATCAGAGCTGTGTGTGTATATATATAAAATAAAGAAAAATAGGAACAGCATGATCAATGACACATCGGGTGCAAAATCCTTTCAGCAAATCATCCGATACTTGCCCAAATCCATAGAAACAAAAAAAGGCAGCACTCCAAAAATGAGGTAGATATGTGCATTTATTCAAGCCAACATGGCATGGTGACGTTTCGGCTCACAATGCACCTTTCTTGAGAAAAGTTTTTCAGATTTTCTGCTGTCTAACCCTGTGGTGTGTCTTATTGTGAAATGCATCTTATTGTCCGAAAAATTCGCTAAATATTTCTTTTTAACAAGGGATACATTTTAAAATTGATTTGTTACAGTTGTCCCAGCTGGTTTCCATCTCTCTTCTTACAGGAGAGTACAGTGCTGTGCACAATTTAATATTATTTCTGCCTATGCAGAGCGCAGCAGGTAAGATGAGATTAACATCGGTTGATGCGCTCGGCGTAGGCAGAGAACCAAGATGACAATGTTGAATTCATTAGATTGAAAGCTTTGCTATTGCACTGGCCTCCAGGCTTTCACTAATGGATGCCACTATGATTGAGGAGGAAGGAGAGCAATATTTTGTGATCCCACAGAATTTAGCACCCAGGACAACTGCCAATGCCCCCAGCACACTGCTCCACTGATGGGAATAGTCGTATAATTAGTATTTAGTAAACACAGCTATTGACAATGGTGACAGCCGCTATCATCTCTTACTCAATAATCATGTTTTCACTATGTATAGATAATAATTACTGCAAATATCCCGACCGTGCGTGAACCCTGCAATCAGGGAGCATTCATGTCCGTCCCGGGAGAGCACAGGTCGTCTTGAGACGTTTCTCCGAGCTTTATATTTGCAGATAAATATTTGAACAATTGTGTTTATTCAGATAAATTCAGACATGTTCAGTACAAACAGTGCAGGAGCGGATTGTGTGCCGTGTGCCCGGCCACAGTGAAGACTCCCATTGTTGTGCTATTAGGACAAGTGCCACCGCTACAAGAAATCTTGGATTTTCCTCAATGTGATACAGGGAAGTGCCAAGACCTCGGAACAAGGAAGGGGCCCGGAGGCAGGACCCGAAATGTCTCTGTGCCTCAGATTGCTTCAGCTTGCTACCTTCAAGAATATTTCTAACCAATACTCATAATCCCCGTCAGAGGAAAACCCTCCGGTGATTGCCTTATTGGCATTTTAACTCTTTAGGTTTTGCTCATACACCAGGAGAACGTTCTAATCTGAGATAACCGGCAGTCCTGTGTAAAAGGAGCAGCCTTCATATTAAAATCTGGGTCTGTACTGACCTTTATATGCCTTATACATCACACATGGACATGCAGAGTTTTGTAGCATGCACCATTACACGAAGTACCATGGTATAAGCTTCACTCCCCATGCACAACATTGAGCTGCGGCCGGGCAGCAATGACCCTATAACAGGTTCACTACTTCTCCTTCCTTGGACAGTGGTATACATGTACGCAGGACTGGGACACTTTTTTTTGGGTCAGATGAGACCAGTGATGCCCTCAAGCAAAGGAATAAGTCAGAGATTAAGATAACAGGACCTCTAACACCCCCTTCCCTCCGAAGGGTCAGGTATAAAGCACTGACGAACACTTCCACTATTCCACTAGAATTGTTACCTTTTTCATCCCAAGTACCAGCAAAAGTAAAAAAGTGGTGTACTTTAGAGGTGAGACTTAATAGGGGGTGCAATTTTACAGTTAGATAAGATTAATCATTGTTTGAGGGCTATTTACATGATACCAGACATAAATAGCGATATTCATCACTGACAGCCTATATTTTAAATGTCAGACCAAGGACAGTCATGGAAACTAATATAGCATAACTATAATGGGGCCCTTTGGCTTCAATTAAGGTGTCCAGCATTTGGCGGATACTCTAATATAAACTAAACAGACCCCATTATAGGTAAAGGGATGTGTCTAATGGTGTTTGCAGCTGTCATTTGACACTTACAGCTTACAATAAAACTGATGGTGGTTCTGGTGTCATATTCCTGTATTGATAGTGCTTCTGGATATGTGTTTATGTTGCATTGGTTGTTCTGGTGCCGTATTCTTGCACTGCTGATGGTTGTGGTGATGTATTCCTGTAGTTATGATCATCAGAACCATCATCAGTACATGAATACAGCACCAGAACATCATCAGTACATGAATACAGCGCCAGAACCATCATCAATACCTTGAACACCCCACAAGACCTGCCATATACAAGGAACACCTCACAAGACCGGTCATATACCGTTATCATACCACAAGACCTGCCATATACAGGGAAAAACCCCAAAATTTGCTTACACCAGGAATACCCTACATGTCCTGCCTTATACCAAGAACACTGCACAAGGCCCACTGTGTACTGAGAACAACCCACAAGACCTGCCGTATACTGGGAACACCCCACAAGACCTGCCGTATACTGGGCACACCCCACAAGATCTGCCATATGCCGTGAAGACCCCATAAGACCTGCTGTATACCAGGAATACCCCATAAGACCTGCCGTATACCAGGAATGCCCCACAAAACCTGCAGTATACCAGGAATGCAACACAAGACCTGCCGTATGCCGAGAACACCCCATAAGACCTGCCGTATACCAGGAACACCCCACAAAACCTGCCGTATACCAGGAACACCCCACAAGACCTGCTGTATACCAGGAATGCCCCACAAGACCTGCCGTATGCCGAGAACACCTCATAAGACCTGCCGTATACCAGGAACACCCCACAAGACCTGCCGTATACCAGGAACACCCCATAAGACCTGCCGTATATCAGGAACACCCCACAAGACCTGCCGTATACCAGGAACACCCCATAAGACCTGCCGTATACCAGGAACACCCCACAAAACCTGCCGTATACCGAGAACACCCCACAAGACCTGCCGTATACCAGGAATGCCCCACAAGACCTGCCGTATGCCGAGAACACCCCATAAGACTTGCCGTATACCAGGAACACCCCACAAGACCTGTCGTATACCAGGAACACCCCACAAGACCTGCCGTATACCGGGAACACCCAACAAGACCTGCTGTATACCAGGAACACCCCACAAGACCTGCCGTATACCAGGAATGCCCACAAGACCTGCCGCATAATGGGAATATTCCATAAGACCTGCCATGTAATAGAAAACCCCATAAAACCTGACATAGACCAGGAACACTAGGGGCAGACAGTGCCAGAAGAGGGTCCCTGTACAAGAACGGAATATGCACTCTTTGCAATCCAATAATTCATCATAATGCACCCTTTATGTACTGTTTTGGAGGTCGTAGTCGCCTCCTTTCCTCGTTCACCCATGCCTCTGGTTAACACCCCACAAGTCGTCCACAGAGTCTCTCTGTCTTAATAGTGCAGGATCTTCAGGACCCCCCTACGGACCTCTGCACAGTTTGCCGTGTGCAACTCTGAGATCTAAAAAGCAACTGAATTGAATTTCTACAATAGATGGGGTTGGGTTCATGTTTGGTTTCTTGGTGGAGCAGTGAACCTATCCGGGATATGACTGGTTAATACTTTCTTCACTCTCACTTCATCCAGTAATGAAGATTGTGATGACGAAATCATTATCTAATAACGGGAGGCCACCGGTGAGAATAATACGACCTCGGCTAATCCTTTCTCTGGAGCATTACTCCGGAGCCTGGAAACACGATCAGTCTGATTAAGTTGTCACTCTTCGGGGGGGCACAGGTGAGACTGAGCACTCCGATCGCAGAGAATCAGCGGTGAAAGGGTCATTTTTATTAGAAGGGCATTGCATATTCCAAATTATCTTCTCTGCTGGAAGATTTAATATTGTGGCTTCCAGAAGATGCTTGGGATCGATGGATATTGGGTTACTTGTATGAAGTTTCATACTGGGGTCAGATTATCTTTCTGACAAAGTAAAAGTCAGAGCAGGGATCTATAGGAATGATCGCCAGGTAGGAAAATGTGTCATCAACATATAGGATTTCTAATAAAGGGCCAAGAGTCAAGAGCAAGACGTGTAAATCCACTTAGAGGGAAACTCCACATTCTATCACCTCTAAGAGTCACTACAGCCAGAACCAGTAGTGTAAATCATGGTGGAGATGCAGAAAACAATGAAATGAAGCCCATTTTATAGCCATACGGATACTTATAAGGCAGTATGCAGAGAGCCAATGCTCCGAGCCACGGATACTTTGCCTACTCTATTAAATAGCATTGATTTCTGCTCCTCACCGTATGAACAATAGACACAGGATAAAACAAAATTTCTAGGAATTTCAGCCGAGTCTAATTTTTACCAGCTTCAGGAGAAACATCTGCGGATAAATGTGGGTGGTTTGCTCAGAGCATTGGATGCGCACCAAAGGGATATTGAGAAAGCTGTCACTGAGCCAGGCAGCCTATAACCGAAATATTGGGAAATTTTATAGCAAATTCTTATTAAAATCACCTGTAAATATTATAAGAGCTCCTGGACGCTGCCCCTGTTACCGACCCATGCTGCATTTGAATGCCTGTGACTCGTGTACATGAAATAGTAGGGATTATATGTTGCACCTTACAGGTCTGAGTCTCATCTGATATACAGGTGCTTCTCTCTAAATTAGAATATCATTAAAAAGTTAATTTATTTCAGTTCTTCAATACAAAAAATGAATCTCATATTCTATAGAGTCATTACACACAGAGTGATCTATTCCACGTGTTTATTTCTGTTAATGTTGATGATTATGGCTTACAGCCAATGAAAGCCCAAAAGTGATTATCTCAGTAAATTAGAATAATTAACAAAAATCACCTGCAAAAGCTCCTAAGCGTTTATAAAGGTCCCTTACTCTGTTTCAGTAGCTCCACAATCATGGGGAAGACTGCTGACCTGACAGATGTCCAGAAGGCAGTCATTGACACACTCCACAAGGAGGGGAAGCCACAAAAGGTCATTGGTAAAGAAGCCGGCTGTTCACAGAGTGCTGTATCCAAGCATATTAATGGAAAGTGGAGTGGAAGGAAAAAGTGTGGTAGAAAAAGGTGCACAAGCAACCGGGATAACCGCAGCCTTGAAAGGATTGTTCAGAAAAGGACATTCAACAATTTAGGGTCCAGGAGAAAAAGAACCGGACTGTTGTCAGTGGTCCAAGGTGTTGTCTTCAGATGAAAGTAAATTTTGCATTTCATTGGAAATCAAGGTCCCAGAATCTGGAGGAAGAGTGGAGAGGCCACAATCCAAGCTGCTGGAGGTCTAGTGTGAGGTTTCCACTATCACTGATGGTTTGGGGAGCCATGTCATCTACTGGTGTAGGTCCACTGTGTTTTATCAAGACCAAAGTCAGCGCAGCCATCTACCAGGACATTTTAGAGCACCCAAAAGTACCAATACCTGGTGTACAAACAACAGTATCACTGTGCTTGATTGGCTGCAAACTGTCCATCTATGGAGTATTGTCAAGAGGAAGATGAGAGACACCAGACCCCACAATACAGACAAGCTGAAGGCTGCTATCAGAGCAACCTGGGCTTCCATAACCCCTCAGCAGTGCCACAGGCTGATCGCCTCCATGCCACGCCGCATTGATGCAGTAATTGATGGAAAAGGAGCCCGACCAAGTATTGAGTGCATTTACTGAACATACATTTCAGTAGGACAACATTTCAGATTTTAAAATAATTTTTTCAAGCTGGTGTTATAAAGTATTCTAATTTACTGAGATAATGACTTTTGGGTTTTCATTGGCTGTAAGCCATAATCATCAACATTAACAGAAATAAACACGTGAAATAGATCACTCTGTGTATAATGACTTTATATAATATATGAGATTAACTTTTTATATTGAAGAACTGAAATAAATTAACTTTTTGATGAAATTCTAATTTTGTGAGCAGCACCTGTGTGTACAAAGCATTTCGGCTTAGCCAAAGCCTTTTTCACACAAGTCCTTGCAACATACATCAGTGCTGGTCTTTCTATACATTTACCCCTGACCTGAGCACCGCTGCCTCCCTGAGCACCGACTGGAAGCCTATGTGAACCTCATTTGTAAGTGACTTGGAAGCAATTACTTCTCACTAGGGTCTATTGTGGAATGATTCAGTAATAACCTATCAGATATCGCTGTATGTGCAAGGAGAAAGATTACAATTAAAGATCAGGGAATTGATTCGAGATTAATCAATTTTTTCTCAAATTTTTTAAAAAAATAATTGGATTTTTTAATTCAAACTCATCCATCTCTCACCCATCCTGCTCCAATCATCTTCTTCTGTATGGTCTGGTGTGGTTGTCACCGGGCCATGTTCAGAGTTTTTTGGTGCTCGGCATCTTTGATGTCTTATTGTGCCATAAAAATACAACGTAAAGCATTCTACCCTGCAGTCTCAACAAACACCAGAGAATAATATATATAAAAATATTCATCTGTTGCTCACCTATCACTTTGTGGAGTCCCGCTCCAATCTCATCGTCTTCTTTGGTTTGGTCACTGAAGTGGTCGTCATTGGGGCATCTTCTTTATCTCTGATTCTCAACATCTTCAGCATCTCTTGTGCTGACTAGACCACGACTCCATGCATTTATGATGTACGCCATAGCTTAGTTAGATCCTGGGCTCCAAAAATAACAAAGATAGCCACACGAAGACGGTACAAGCAACCGGGAAAAAGAAGATGATCGAAACGGAGCGGGGTTCTGTAATGTGATAAGTGAGGGACAGTATATATATATTATTCTTAGGGGCAGAGCAGAGCAGAATAATGTACATTTTATTGGCATTCAATAAATTTGATGCTAATGGAATTTTTCCTGGTCAAATGTAAGCAAAGTTGCCATATTTTGTCTGGTTTGCTCATCACTAGAGTTGAGCGATACTTTCCGATATCCTAAAGTATCGGAATCGGAATGGTATCGCCGATATCACTAAAATATCGGCGATACCCGATACCGATACCGGAAGTCCCATGTAAGTCTATGGGAACAAAATATCGCAACTAAAAAAACCCCATTCTTTCCTTGTAAACACTAAATATACACACATAGAATACATATATATATATATACATGTCATTGTGACATATATATATACATATATGTATAGTTTATACACTTCTACATAGTAAAATATCCTCTGATTCAATTGCCGGGTAAAGCCGGCTTCAGTGAAAAGACAGAAGCACCCGACATGAAATGACACTTGGTGTACATAGGGTTAACCATGTCTTTTCATGTGGTTTGCTATCTGATTTGCACAAACAATTAAATCAGTCTATGTGTGCAAAATTTCACACCTGTAGGGGTTAATTAAAGGTGTAAATTCGTTGTAAAAAAACGGACTTTTTTGCTACGAATTTACACCTTTAATTAACCCCTACAGGTGTGAAATTTTGCACACATAGTCTGATTTAATTGTTTGTGCAAATTAGATAGCAAAGGACATGAAAAGACATGGTTAACCCTATGTACACCAAGTGTCATTTCATGTCGGGTCATAGGTCATAGGTGTTCGGTCTGGATGCCGAACTTTACTGTTCGGGTTCGCCCATCTCTACTTGCAAAATCACCAATCTATAGCACTAGCTTCTCCAAGAGCAGTTCTCTTAATCACAGCTCTGACTATCCTGAGCTATGTGCTTGTTCAAGTGCCATTATCTCTATATGTACCGTAAATACAGTGATAGCAGTGTACATTAAAAAACAAATCACTAATAGCTGAATGTGTTACAGCAGAACTTTATAGTTCTACTAATACTATAACTCAGCCTATCCTATCAGAAACAAAGAAGTAAAGAGCAACATAGCTCTGACCTGCTCCAGAGACAAATTGAGAATATTTCTTTAATTGTAACCACAACAATACCAGCACATTAAAAAGTTGTTGTTGTCCAATGTCCATATAGTACTATATTATGCTAAACAGTGGCCAGAGACCGCCATACCATGCCACAATAGTCCCATAGTTTGTTTTCATAGGACAGTGCGATTCTGTGCCTGCACACAGCCATATACTTTGCATAAAGTACCATATTCTACCTGCAAAGAACCAAATTGTGTGTTTGCAGTCCTACAATGAGCCTATATTGCACCCAATAAACTACACATTAGACCCAAATTAGAGTAATACTTGCCCATGTACATAGATGCCAGAGAGAACCACGTTTGTAAGTTACTGTGTATAACAACGCACATTATTCCATATTGTGCCCTGTTTGATTGATCCGATTCCTAACTGAAGGTGGTTTTCCAATCCTTAAAGAAAACTTCAAACTTGCTCCAAATAGTAAAACATAATCTAATATATTCATGTTTTACCCTTACCCCTCCTGTGCTGCTGGCCACAGGACCAACCGTGTGTTGCTTTCCATTGCGCTTGACAGCAGTGATTGGCTGCCTGAGTGACATGGCATTCAATCGACCTCAAAGCATGGTTAACAACTCCTGAAGGTTCTCAGCTCCCAAAACTTTCATGAATGGGCTAATCTCTAAATCCCACCCTTGCCCACTCAAATTGTATAAAATATAGACATGCGGACCCTCGATTTTACCTGATCCGTAGACCATATTGTTTTATATCCATTCAGGAGTTAGGAACACTCTGGCACAACAAGATACTTCTCTTTTATATCCTAAATATGCATGCATGCTAATATTCTGTTACTTTTGATGATGCCAAACCCTATATAGATTTGTATAATCATTGGGTCACATGGCAAAACAAAAATAGGGACAAAGTCAAGTTTGACACCAAATCAGACAAATTCACATTTAGGAGAATCAAAGAACAATCAGACTAATGATCTGTTGAGACTGGGTACACCTTTAGAATACATATAGCCAGTGGCACAACATAAATCTTTTACACGTCAATGCAAAGTCAATAACATGGCCCTCTATAATTGAAAATAAAAATAGTTTGCGCACATAAAAACTACAAGACACAAAAGGATCTGTAGAAAAATAGGAATATGCATGTGTCAAATGGAAAACAATACATAAATTCAGACGCACTCTGTAGAACAGTTTGAGATGCAGATGTAATAATACAGTAATAAATAAATATTGCACTAAGACCCGTGAGAAAAAGGTGATGAGAAAAGCCTGTAGTCTATTATGTAGTAAACCCAAACCAAAGGACTAAATAGTCATAATACGCATAAGGTATTTATTCATATGGGTATTAATATGGACAAACCCTGAAAAAGTAAAAGAGGTCCTCTTTTAACGATGGAGCAGAAAAACGCTGCAGAAATCCTAAAAAACCTTTTATGCAGAAAGGTCAGAAGAAATTGACACTGTCCCGGCCGGTGACAGCTCAGATGAATGAGTATTAGTGGTGCACTGTGGAGAAAATAGTCCTGTTTGCACAGGTTTTACCTGACAACCCCGATGGGTCACTTGCAATAGAAAGTCCAATTTCAGCCTCCTCTGGCCTGCTGACAACCCCGATGGGTCACTTGCAGTAGAAAGTCCGACTTCAGCCTCCTATGGCCCGCAGACGAAACTTACATCCGTTGATGAAAGCCGGTGATCTCTGGCCTCCGTGGCCAGATCAGGAACGCCGGCTGATGATGTTGAATCTTCACTAGGAAGAAGGATGTGGGCAGGACCTGTTGGTAAACTAGCCTGCCTCAAGCACAGTAGTACACAAAATCGCAATATCTAACTGTCCCTCAGAGTGAGCAGAGTAGCGTTCTGTCCCTAACTGAGTTCACAGCACAGTGACGCTAAAATGGCGGCGGCGCCTTTTATAGTGCATTCTGACATCATTTCAGCAGCCAATCACAGCCATGCCATTAGTTAAGATGACCGCATCATTACAGGATGTGCCCACACTTCATAAGATTCATCATTGGCTGACTAACATCACATTGCCTCTCAAAGAATTATGGGAACTTCCGATTCCGGTATACGATATTGAAAAAGTATCGGAATTAAGTATCGGAATTCCGATAACGCGAATATCGGCGATACCCGATACTTGCGGTATCGGAATGCTCAACACTACTCATCACTAGTTACAATTTAATTATAAGTGGAGGTGAACATGTTCTGTATAGATGCAAGTGATGCAAGAAAAATCACCTATGGTTGGTCCAAGGAACCTTGGTGAGATATGCGGAACAAGTGTAACAGAGGGTACGATGGAACATAAAATTTCTCAGCAGTGTGCACCATTTGTGATTGGAGACTTCCATCTACTGCTCAAAAGGAACCCTGCGGAACCAGAAGAAAGAGGAAGTGTTGCATGGAGGACACGTCCAAATAGAGCACTGGGCTAGGTGACTTCCGTGACACAGCTCTCTGATATGAAAGACCAGACTGGCAAGGTGGGAATCAGTTTGGTGGCAATAAGTGAGACTAGAAGGATGTGTGCTGAGAGAGACGCAGTGGCCGAGCCACCAGTATGGCTCCTGAGTAGTGATGAGTGAGTATGCTCGTTGCTCGGGTGGTCTCCGAGTATTTGGAAGTGCTCTGAGATTTAGTTTATGTTGCCGCAGCTGCATGATTTGCGACTGCTAGACAGCTTGAATACATGTGAGGATTGCCTAACAAACAGGCAACACATGTATTCAGGCTGTCTAGTAGCCGCAAATCATGCAGCTGCGGCAACAGAAACTAAATCTCCGAGCACGCCCAAATACTCGGAGACCACCCGAGCATGCTCGGGAAAACCCAAGCACGAGCATACTCACTCATCACTACTCCTGAGGTGTCGCGCACCAGTAAGCGGGATCTCGGTGACAATGGTTGAGATCCGCAAGCCAGACTACTTCTGTCAAGATCTGGAGCCTAGCCCAGAGCCAGTCATGCCCCGCGAACCATACTACGCCTGTCAAGACCTCAGGCCTAGCCTTGCGCCAGTCAAGACCCACGAGCCAGACTATGTCTGCCCAGACCCGAAGCTCAGCCCTCATCTGTCCTTGCCTGATGGACGGCCGTTGCAGGTCAAGCACTGACGTCCACTCCGGTGATCAGGAGGCATGAGTGAGCCGGGCCGTTACTTCCTATACTGACGTACGGTGCAGGGTTTGATCTGGGGCAGTGCAGCAGAAAGGATGGGGAACGGCCAGTGTGAGGAAGGCCCATAAAGGTTTAATTGACTTTGTTAGAAAGACTTGCGGCCTAGCGGTAAAACCCGGTGACCCTCATTAGAGCCCGTAACTTGAGTAGTGACACGTTAATGACACCTCTATCCCTGTGAACGCTACACTCCCTGGGAATCAGCTACATCGAGGAGAGGAATTCTGCTGTACAAGTTATTTTGCGTTTGACGTCAACTTTGCTAATATTGTATTCTGAGATATTCTGTTCTCACATGATTGATTTCCTATTCAAAATGACTCCCTAGATCTGTGTTAAGAATACATTATTTAGTTGATTACTTCCGCCTTGTTCCTATCTGCGTGTTGCGGTAACCTGCTTACCATAGTTTATCCTTCTTCCCACACTTACTTCTGATGTACGTAATCAGCCACTCAGTTTTTAGCTCCACAAATTGGCTGGAAATCTATTGTGTAACCTCCGCTCACTGAATAACACCTGGACTCGTTCACAGATCATAAAAAGTTTAAGTCAACAGGAACAAATGACAACAACAAGAACCAAATGTTTGTAGGATAAGAAATAGTCAGCACCCCTGGAGGACAGAAAAGGGCCCCTCTGCAAGAACAGTATGTGGTCCCTTTGCAGCCCAAGAGCTCCCACAAATGCAAAATTGCACCTGCTTTGGAGGAAGAAATGGGCCCCCTTACCTCTTGGGCCCCTGTGCAGCCTCACAGATTGCACCAATGGTATGTCCACCCCTGGTCAACACACATTGATGTCTCATCCACCTACTGATGATTATAAGTAGGTGAGGTTTAGTCCAGGGCTTCTTAAAATGTGAGGCACCCCCGTATTGTTAGTGACGGAGGTGGAGAGAAAGAAGTGACTGTGTACAGTGCAGAGTTTTCTCTGGTTCAACCAATCTCTGATATAGCAAGAAAAATTATACATTTCTAAACTTTTTTTATTGTTCTACTGGGATCAGGAGGGAAATGAAAAAATAGATGTAGCTTTCGGCAAACTATGGGCAAGCCAGCACACTGGACAGCGCTATCAACAAGTCAGCACAATTGGCAGCGCTATCAGCAAGTCAGTGCAATCAGCAGCGCTATAAGCAAGTCAGCACAATCGGCAGCACTATAAGCAAGTAAGCGCAATTGGCAGCATTATCAGCAAGCCACTGCAACCAGCAACTCTAAAAGCAAGTCAGCACAATCGGCAGCGCTATCAGCAAGTCAGCGCAATCGGCAGCGCTATCAGCAAGTCAGTGCAATCGGCAGCGCTATCAGCAAGCCACTGCAACCAGCAGCTCTAGAAGCAAGTCAGCACAATCAGCAGCATTATTAACAAGTCAGCATAATTGACAGCGCTAATAGCAAGCCAGTACAATCGGCAGCACTATCAAAAAGGCAGCACCATCAGCAGTGTTATTATCACCAAGTGAGCACAATCAGCAGCATTATCAGAAAGGCAGCACAATATGCTGCTAATGTTCTGTATGTAAAAAGAAAAGGAAAATTATCTCAATAAATACAGCGCACTGCACAGTGGCTTTTAGTTTTTTATAATTTGCTTCGTGTGATAAAATTAAAACTGAAATTGAATTGTGTCAAGATCCCGTCTGGGTTGGAGCCGATGTTACTGCAAACACTAGGGGAAGCAGAGGCAGGTAACGTAGTCAGGTGGCAGCCGGAGGTCGGTACACAGGAAAGGCAGTTCGGTAACAGAGGAGCAGGCAGATAACGTAGTCAGGTGGCAGCCGGAGGTCGGTACACAGGAGAGCAGTGTTTGTAGCAATGGATCAGGCGGAGAGCGTAGTCAGAAGGCAGGCCGAGGTCAGTTCACAGGAGAGCAGTGTTTGTAGCAATGGATCAGGCGGAGAGCGTAGTCAGAAGGCAGGCCGAGGTCGGTTCACAGGAGAGCAGTGTTTGTAGCAATGGATCAGCAGGAAACGCTTGACTAAAGGCTTGGAGCTCAATAATCTCGCAATGACACACCCACAGGGCCAGGTTTATATAGGGTGTGTAATTGGCAATCAGAGGCCCAATCAAAAGAGCACTAGGTGTAGCTAATCAGGAAGAACAGTCAATGGTATCAGGGTTCAGCAAGGAACTTTGCAGCCAGCAGAATAGCTCAGATGGTAGAGCTGCTGGCCAGTGGACAAGAGGTACTGGGTTTGACTCCTGACAGTACTCCCCTCCTTCCAGGATGGCCTCTGGACATCTCAGGAGCTGGCTTATCCGGGTACCTCTGATGAAAGGCTCTTGTTAGTCTAGGAGCATGGACGTTGTCCCTTGGTTCCCATGAATTTTCCTCTGGTCCGTAACCCTTCCACTGCACCAGATACTGCAGTTTACCTCTGAATTTTCGGGAGTCCAGAATCTTATCCACAATGTATTCTTCTTCACCATGGATCCTTTCTGGTGGAGGAGGTGGCTGAATTCTTCCTGGAAACGGGTTTTCACAGAAGGGTTTGAGCAAGGATATGTGAAACACTGGATGAATCTTTAGATTGTTGGGAAGTTTTAAACGAAAAGCAACCTGGTTAATTTTTGCAGAAATTTGAAAAGGTCCAATGAATTTCTGACCCAATTTGGAGGATGGCACATGTGTCTTAAGGTTTTTAGTGGACAGCCAAACTTTGTCTCCAACCTGAAGAGCAGGGGGCACTCTCCGATGTTTATCTGCTGCTTCCTTATATACTTCCTGGGTCTTGAGTAATATCTCTGATAATTCCTTCTGGGATTCCTGTAATTTTGCAAGCCTGTCATTAACATCAGGAATGGGAGTGTTCACTGGCAGATTAGGGATAAATACTGGATGTACTCCATAATTAGCAAAAAATGGGGTTTGAGATGTAGCGCTATGTATGGAGTTGTTGTAGGCAAACTCTGCTGTTGGTAAATAGTCCACCCAGTCATCCTGAAGATAGGAAATGAAGCAACGGAGGTATTGCTCCAAAGTCTGGTTCGTTCTCTCCGTCTGGCCATTGGACTGAGGATGGAAAGCGGTAGAAAGATTCACCGTGACTCCCAAGGCTGTACAGAAACTCTTCCAAAATTTTGACGTAAAACTGAACGCCTCTGTCAGACACCACGCTGTCAGGAATTCCATGTAACCTGAATACCTCTTTGATTATCAGTTCTGTAGTTTTTTCAGCAGTAGGAATTCCTTCAGTTGGAATAAAGTGGACCATTTTTGTGAGTCGGTCCACTATGACAAGGATGACGGTCATCTGTTTGGAAGGGGGTAGTTCCACAATAAAATCCATGGAAATAGATCCCCAAGGCCTGGATGGAACTGGAAGTGGTTGCAAGAGTCCTAGAGGAGACGATCGTGGGGTCTTGTTTCGTGCGCATGTTAAACAGGTTGAAACATATTTCCTCACGTCCTTCCTACAATTAGGCCACCAAAAGAAATGAAGTAGTAAGTCTTGTGTTTTTGCAACTCCAGGATGTCCTGCCAGTTTAGAATCATGGACACTTTTGAGGACTTCAAGGTAAGAAGATTCAGGTACATATATTTTGTGTTTCTGCATCCAAAACCCCTCTTTGAATGAAAGATCGACGTCTTCCGAAGGATGGTTAAGGAAAGAGTCCTCTTGATATCCATCTTTAATTCTATTACATAGTCCTCTAGAGTGCAATATTCCCAAAAACTTTTTAGGGCCTAGAATTGTATCGTCATTACTAGACCTCTCCTGAGGTTCCGAACACATCCTGGACAGGGCGTCAGCCTTGCCATTTCTTGAACCAGGCCGGTAAGAAATTATAAAATTGAATCTTTAGAAAAATAAGGCCCATCGTGCTTGTCTTGCAGACAATCTTTTTGCTGTACGGAGGAATTCAAGATTCTTGTGGTCCGTGAGGACAGTCACAGGGTGATTGGCACCTTCCAAAAGATGTCTCCATTCGGAGAAGGCAACTTTAATGGCTAACAGTTCTTTATTACCGATGTCGTAGTTCTTTTCTGCAGATGACATGGTGTGGGAAAGAAACGCACATGGGTGAAGTTGCATTTTGTCCCCAACTCGCTGAGACAGAATGGCTCCCACTGCAGAGTCTGAGGCGTCCACTTCGACAGTAAATGGCAATTCAGGATTTGGGTGTACTAACAATGGAGCAGACGTAAAAAGAGTTTTCAATTTGTCAAAAGCCTCCTGTGCCTCCGGAGACAAGAAAAATGCTTTGGTCTTTTTTGTTAGTGTAGTAATTGGTAGTATGATCCGTGAAAAGTTCTTTATAAATTTTCGGTAAAAATTTGCAAATCCTATGAAACGCTGGACGTCTTTTAAATTTCTTGGAACAGGCCAGTCCACTACAGCATTGATTTTGCCGGGATCCATGCTCAGACCTTCTGGGGAGATGATATTGTCAAGGTAAAATATAATTTTCTACTATACTTTTATATTCATAGTGTGTATATGTATTTTATAAACACGAAGTTTTCCTTAAAAGAATAATAAGATAATGTTAGTATCTGCTGGTGTTTGTCTCCATCTTGTGTCCTATCACTATATTACACTCTACTGAAATGCCCCCACCTTTGGAGAATTGAGGACATACTTGATACACGAGAACAATAGAATCTTTCTTCAAGAAACGAAACTGAGGATGACAACATATCAAGGAGGACTTAGAAGAAGATCTAAGGACCAATTAGGATGACTCAGCTTATCTCTTTCTCCTCAATCCCGCCTTTACTCCACCCCAATATTCTGTGTATGTAATCTTATGTACGTGAATAAAAGTTCAGTGCTTACTGGAGATGGCCGCCTAATAGCACCATTTTCTTTAGGGCACGTTCTGAAGTCTGAACCAGCGTATTGCCTGATTCATTCTCGGTCGACCCGTGCTCTTAGTCTAATCTGGGGTGACTGGAGGATGAGTGGTTTGTCATTTTGAACCCGACAATTGGCGCCTAATAACGTGGGGCCGTGGATTGCCGCCCGTCCGGACCCGTCCCGAGGACTTTGCGGTGTTGCCCGCGGTGACTGAATGCGAGGACTGCAGCCTCCGTTGAACACGGTAAGTTGGGATCATATATTTTATATGCGTCCCACTTGCCTGTGTGTCAGTCATTGTGGGCTTAAGCTGTATTGTCTTTTTGGGTCTGGATGGGTGACTGGTTGAGTGGTGAGACCAAGGGCAATCCCACGCCACGAACCAGCAAGTGTGACCGAGTGACGTTGCATTGCCTGCACGTGCTTGAGTCGAAACACCACGTTCCTCCTCCTCCGGTCATTGTACCTTTATGCAGATAGTTGCCTCCCGTGATTATTTGGTAGTGTCTAAATTTCTAGTATTGTATAGAGAATTGTGGTAGGGGTGCGCATATCCAAATTTCCTTAGGAGACGAATAGAGGAGGACTCTTCGTCTGAGAAAGTGACAAATAGAGGAGGACTCTTTGTCCAACCCGGGAAGTCTCATTAGGAGAAGCCCAGGTGTCAGCATATGGAGGGGGACTCTGTGCTGTGTAGAGTGTCACGGTGTACTGCGCTTTAAAGTCACCATCCACAGTTAGGGAAAAAGACAGAATAGAGGAGGACTCTTTTGTCTTGTCACAGCATTGAGGAGGACTCTGCAGTGACGGGTGGTGACCTGCGAGTGACGCCGGTGGTCTGAGTCGCGACAGATCATTACACTCTGTTAATATTATGATGCGCATGTTTAAATCAAACAAAACCCACAAGTTAGAGGGTGGTGCTTTGGGAGTGGTTGAATTGATGAAATCACGTGGAGGCAAGAAGGCTGTTAAGAGAATGAGCTTACCGAGTATGAGCAGATTTCAGCCTTCAGTGTAGAAGGATTATGTAGCATAGAAGAAAGGAAAGTTGGGTGATAAGGGACTTCTGCATCAAGCCCAAGCACATTTGAGAGTAGTAAATGATTTGAAAGTTGAGGGTTGGAAAGAGGTAGATGGAATAAGGAGGTTCGGAAAGTGCTGAGCCTTTGTTCGGATATGTAAAATGCTCTGCATATGATCTTGTTGATGTAACTAAAATGGCCGCTCCAAGCCCTCGGCCACCGCCCTATAATGGTGCCGATCTCAGAACAAAGGGAGGTTGGACCTGTCATGTGTGTGGTGAACAGAATCCGCCCTGGGCGGAGACCTGCCGTGTCTGTGGGGCGGGTCGCTCCTGGTGTAATGCCCAGCCCATCGCCCCTCCCACACCCAGCGGCCATTTTGGTAAACCCAGTGGCCATCTTAATACACCCGGAAATGGCCAACACCCCATCTCCTCCGGCGGCCATCTTGGGACACCCAAGCACACCCAGTCAAGCCTATATCCCTTGCTGATACCAACCAGGGCTTACTACCAGCCCCCGCCCGCACCTGTGCAGGCCACAGCTCCCAATATGGCACCAGATGCAACACCATTGTTCCCTTTCACACACCCCAACCCGGCCATTGCTGCAATGCATGAATCTTCAGTTTTTCAAACAATGATCAGAAGCCGCCGCCATGATATTATGGGATCTAATGAAGGGGAGGAGGATCAGGAGAGAGAAGAGGGGTGGGCCCCTTAACAGCCACCACTATCCCCAGCAGCACCAGTATCTTTTCTTCCCTCCTCCATTCCCCCACCGTCATTGTCAACCCCTGGTCCTAGGGCCTATTCCACCCCTACTCCAGAGATGGGGCACCTTCCTCTCCTTCACAAATCCTCAGAGAGGACAGTCGTTCTGTAAGATTCACGGAAACCCCGGTCAGGCCCCCAGCTCCCGGTGTACTTGAAAACTGGTATCCCTGCCATTCACAGCATTACACAGACCGCAACGGAAATCCAGTGACATTATCCATAGGGTACGGTGATATCCTGACACATCGGGTTGGTGCTATAGTTAGTCCTGCCAACTCAAACTGCTCCAAGAAAGGGGGTCTGGCTCTATTAGTAGCCCAAGCTGGTGGTCCCATCGTCACTGCAGAATGTATGGCTCATATATACACTCATGGCCCTTTGCCACCTGGACAGACTCTGACAACCCATGCAGGGGACCTTCCCGCTGATATCATCATCCATGCAGCAGGTCCAGTCCATGATCCTCTAAATTCAAATGAGTCACGGGCCACCCTTCGGGCCACCATACATTCAATACTCCATCATGCTGGTATGTTAAAAACAGAAGACATTAGGCACCAGGAATTATTTGAAACCAATGATAAAATAGCAAATTTGTGATTGCTTTGTCTAAAGAGTTAACTAACACCCACTCTATAGTGTCTGCTTCTCTCCCAGAATTTACAGGTGACACGGTGCATGATTTCTCGCCTGATGACCTTATATATATAAAAATTTATGGGAAGAGACTGTCTCCAGCCCAGATTTGAGGGTCCCTACTCTGTGGTCCTGACCACCCCTACTGCCGAAGCTCGAGGGCAAGAGCACCTGGATTCACGCCTCCCATTACAAGAAGGACAAGATTAATCAGCAGTCATGAAGTTTCTGATATACATATCCTTTTGAGCTATATCCTGATCTCCAGTAGTGCCAGTATGCCCACCTTCTGGGTTAATACTACAACCCCTGTGGTTATCTTTAAGTTCGATTTCTATCAAATATTCAACTGTGATAGGAATGATTTCAAGGGATCAATATATTAAACTTAGGGGAAAAGGGATATTTTATCTCTATGTCATCCGCCCAGGAATGAAAACTGTTATGATTGGTCAGATGTGGGATAGAAAACAGAAAAAGGGAAAATTGGCAGATGAAGCTAGATACAATAGATTGATAAATGAGATATACAAGTGTTATATTTGTAGGAACGGATCTAAGAATGCAGGAGTCAGTGACAGCAAGCAAAGGTATAAGGGAGGGAGGAAGTGCTGGTAGCAGCGAGATGGTATTTTGCTGTACACCAAGGTTATTCTACAGATAAGGAAGCTGAAGGCTGAGGGAGAGCACACTAACAAACTGCGCAGCGACCCGACTTACCCCTCCCATCAGGCATTCAGCATAGAGACGCAGAGCAAGAGTGCAACAGTTTTCAGATTTTGTTGAATAGGTTTTTGGAATAGACACAGTACGTAAGAATAGAAGGTCAGAGTATGTGAGAAGAAAGATAGACAGGCAGAAAAAAAAATGACAAGGAAAAACTGAAAGTAAGTAGACCGGATTAGAGATCAGTTAAAGCAGAGGATCTAGCCAGAATAGCACAGGGGGCACAACATGATTTAGTGCAGGCAAAAAGAGGTAGCTTGCACATGAACCCCCTTGTCTCCTTACCCCCCATCCTAATTGCACAGTACAGGTGAACCAACCAGGGGGACATGAGGTTGAGTTCCAAGTGGACACGGGGGCAGACAATTCAGTAAGTACAGACAACTCTCCAGCTCCCCGTCACTAAAAAGATTTCCCTGCAAATTCAAGGAACCACTGTACACACACAGTTAATGATATCACCACGGGGTCAATGTAATCTTTTAGGAAGTGATGTGTTGTTACAATTACAAGCATGTATTGAGTATTATCCGGTTGGAACTGTCACTATGACACCAGGACTGAAGCAGAGCACTCTTTGTAAAATCATGTCGCTAGACGTTGCTAGTACAGAGGAAAGAGAAGATTTTCAGGAAATATATTCCAATGTTATTCCTGGACCCCACTGTCATGATGTACTCTTTAGGATAAGGACAGGGGATTTTACGAAACAACATGTTGGGGTCATAGTAGATGCTGCAAATAATCAACTCCACTATGCTGGAGGACTGGCCGCAACAATTTCACAGAAAGGAGGACCCATGATACAGGACAAATCTAATTCGTATATACAAACGTGTGGTCAGGTAGAAATAGGACAGGTCCCAGCAACCAGAGCAGGACAGTTGCCGTGTCAATATGCAATATATGTAATGAAATCACGATATACTTCTACTAATATGCCTAGGTCCTAACAATTACTTACTGAAGCTGTCCAGAATGGAATCCTGTATGTTTTCCCTGTCCACTCCGAACAATCATTTTGCAAGCAGGCAGCTGCAGGTCCAAGGACAGTTCTTATCAGTGCCCACATAGCAAACTCCAGCCCCCCTTCAACTTAACCCTGTGTACGGGTTGGTACAAAAATTATGGGCAGTTAATGCAGCTACTGATCTGGAAACTCCAGTGGTGTCTAATATATATATATATATATACACTTTTGTTCCAGATATTTCAGGATGCTGCTTAGTTTACAGTTATTGATTTTGCCAATGTTATTTTTATAATATGTTGATGATTTACTGATTTGTGTTCTTCCAGGAAACAGTGTCGTATTGCAACAATATTACTTATGTTGTTTCTGTATCAAGCAGGTTGTAAGCGTTAAAGGATAAACTGCAATTTTGTAAATCTTCAGTTATCTTTTTGGGACATTGCATTATACCAGGGGGAACGACATCGGACCAGCGCTCGCAAAAAAAACTGTACAGAATTTTCCTATTCCTGTTAATGTTGCCGCTCTTAGGATATTTCTTAGACTGAATTTCTGCTGCAGGCAGTGGATACATGCTGTGTCAATCCTCATGCAACCTCTCTATGACTGTATCACCATTGTGCTTTTTAAACTAACTCCTGAAGGTATAGACGGTTTTTATTTTTCTCTCAAAAACAGGATTGTGGCAGCTCCAGCGCTAGGAACCCCCAACTATGAACTACTATTTACCCTGTATCTCCATGAACAGCAGGGACACGCAGCAGGGGTATTGACTCAGTTATATGGTGACAATCAAAGGCCTGTAGCCTATTTCAGTGGAAGACTAGATGCAGTGGCTAGAGTGCCCCGTCCTGTGTACGGGCGGTACATGCTGTAGGACTATTGCTCCACAAATCATCAGATATCGTTCTTGATTATCCACTGACAGCACTTACACCTCATGATGTATATACATACTGAACCAGGTGCAGTCGGCACACCTTTCAGCTGCACGTCATCTTTGATTGCAATGTGCACTTTTAATGCCTCCAAATGTTTCTTTGCAGAGATGTACCACACTTAATCCTGCCATATTGTTACCTCTCTCGGATCTAGGGGGGAGGTCAGGTATTGTACGGTATTGTACAAAGAAGATCCAAGAGAGGAGATTCCTTATGATTATGTTCAGCTTATGGCACAGGAAACAGCAGGCCTACCCACAGTGTTTAAAACTGAAAGACGTAATGTTGACTTTAAATTTTTTTGTAGAACTCGCTACCAAGATGACTCAGGTACCTTCCACACCAGGTATGCCATCGTCTCCCTGAATGCAGTAATCAAAGCAGAACCAATACTCCCATATCAGTCGGCCCAGGAGGCTGAACTTAAGGCTCTGACCGAGGCCTGTAAGATAGCTGAAGGTAGAATTGTTAACATCTACACAGATTCTAGATACGCATTCGGTATAGCTTATGATTTGGGTCCAATTTGGAAGTCTAGAGGATTCCTGACGGCAGCAGGACATCCCATTAAAAATGCTGACGCAGTCCAGCAGTTAATTGATGCATTACAATTACCAAAAGAGGTAGCTGTCATAAAAGTTAAAGCACATACCAGATGCACTGATCAGGTGAGTAAAGGAAACGCAATGGCCGATGCAGCAGCAAAAACAGCAGCCAGTAGACCACTCCAAGGGGTAACGATGCACCAGGTAAGCGCTCCCAAAAATCCCTTTGTGTCGGAGGATGTGTGTAGCCCTGGTGGTAGGCACACGCAGTACCCTGGGGAGTGTATGGCGAGACGGCGGCTTAATGCTCAATATGCATTCATTCTACACACACTGGACACACCCTTGGGGTAGTGAAGTATACTCTAGGGAGTGGTCAAAGTAGTGGGTGTAGGGTGATTTTGAAAAGGAGTCTAGTTCCTGTCTCCGGACAGAGAAGACGCATGAAGTGGAGCTTAGACCTCTGTGGAAAGAGGAGAGAGGAGTCTAGCCTGCTTCATAACCAGTTCAAATAGTGGAGTCCGGTATAGGTTTTAAAATATACCTTAGTCTGGTCAGAGCTGGATTATCTCTCAGCACACATTGAAGAAAGGAAGGAGTATCAGCACAGAAAGACTTCAGCGTTCCTGTCTAAGGACAGTATCAGGTACAGAGACGTGCTCCTGCCTGTGACAACTGAGCATCTGTGGCTGGCTCTATTGGAAGGAGAAAGATTGGAAGTGACTGCTCGACCCCTGGCTAGTGAGAATGTTTATGTTACCAGCGTGGACAAGGCGAAAGGCAAGTGGATTGTAGAATTGGTGCTAAAGGATTGCTTAAGTCTAGCACCCTGTTTACCGGTCACTGGGGACCGAAGAGTCGCTGTTGTTTCAGGCACAGAGGCAGAAAAACCAGGAATCTACCGGACCCTAGGTCGCGGCAGACAAGCCCCATATAGTCGGTACGTAGCTGGGGTCAGGGGGAGTGAAGACTTTGGCGTTCTGCAGGACAAACATAAGTATTCAGCTCCTTCACAGGAAGGCCCCTAACACTAAGCTGACTGGGCAGTTACAGCTAAGATTAGCTGGAATCATAGAGGGAACTACGCTTCAGGCTGGTTGTACTCGTTCATTGGAGATAAAGGAGGCCCCTAACTTGTCCAGCTGCCGTCTCAAAATACACTCCCTTTGGATCAGCCTCCCCGGGACCTGCCTTGACATTCAGCAAGTAAAGGTATGGAAAGACATTGACTGTGTGAGACTGTGTTATTTACCGGCACCCGACTTCACCATCTTAACAGACTTTGAGGGAAGAGTCCCACCTGTAGGGGACCTGACATCTAGCTGCCTCACCATCCCCTCAGAGATCTACAGCAGCGCTGGTACCCATTACCAGAATACTACAGGTGGCGTCACGAACTGTATATAGTTATCCCCTGTAAATATATCCCCCAACAACATACGCCAGACCGCCAGGGCCACAGACCGAGCCACAGCTACCTGTGACACAAATCCCATAGACTTCTACGGGCTCGGCTCTGAGTACCCCATTGCCCTGGTAATCCACAATTGTGGTGGCGGGTCGACACAACTAAACTTGGCGTCACGAACAGGATACCAAACTCGCGAAATTGCGAGCCCTGCGTGCCTAAGGACTTGTTTTTGTAAAAAGGACTGTTTGTACTTTTGGCGCCAAAATCGCCATTTTTGTCGCCATATTCGCGCCCTCAGGCGCTGGAGAAGAAGTGGGCGTACCTTCGTGGGCGTCTACCCCCTGTGGCGCGAAGAAAATGCCTGTCCTCTCAAAGTGCTATTATAACATGCGGTCCTGCCCTACAGCAAAGGAGGTCCGCCTCCTCTTCACCTTCCCTGCGAGGAGGAGGAGACGCAAATCCCACCTCCACGGAAGAGACCGGATGTCTCCACAGAAAGAAAGAATCTTCTGGAGCGTGATGGAGGCAGGACGTGTGGAGCCGAGCGGAGCAGCGGAGGAAAGCAGGCCCCGTGCCCCAGCCAAGCTGCCACCAACTCCGGAGTTATCCGTGATCCTGCACCTGCAACAGGCGTTGTTAGAGGTGCGGGAGGAGAACTCACGCCTAAAGAAGTTGTTCCAACCTGGCCTGGAGGAGATAGAGAGACGCCGCTGTAACCTGCAGAAATGGCGGATGACGAACACGGCGTCTCCTCCCCTCAACGAACCCCCACGATTCAAAGTACCGAAAAGTCTGCTGCCCAAGGCGGAGGAGCAACCGGAGGCTGCCCCCGAAAGTACCGTTCCCGATCCCACTGGTGAAGCGGTGGATGCGGAGGAGGTTGAGGAGGTACAGCCAATCCCGGAACGCCCGCCCGGCCAGGAGGCCGCAGCAGATTATCAATCCCCGGCAGGGACACCGGAGGGGTCCTGTCCGTCACTACCAGATGTGGACTGGGACGAGATGGCGCGCCTGGATGACGTCGCCTACACCGCCCAGTGGGAGCAAGAATGGCGGAGTCGTGAGGAGACGAAGAGGCGCCAGCAGGAGGAAGCGCGGGAAATCAAGAAGAACCGCCAGCGACAGTTTGCCGAGCTGATTGCTGATAAGGAGACTGTCCGTCGCGACAAAGGTACCTTACGGGAACCGCGGCGGCAGGGGTGTGTGACTGAGTTCCAGCTCCGGAAGGGCTGGGGCTTTATTCGTGAACCGGGCCTCTACCCGGCGGTCTTCGTCAGCAGGCGTGACGTGGAATCTCACCTGCCACAAGGCCATCCCGGGAGGGACTTAGTGAACGGCGACATAGTCACCTATACGCGGCATTGGGGAATGAAGGGGTGGTATGCCCTGAACGTCGCCATCGTCCGCGACCCCGTCCCAGACGCAGGTATCGTCACCATTACTGCAGCGTCCCCGTATCCAGCTTCAGCAGCATCCGGCTGTGCCCCAGCATCGCCCCCGTCAAAGTCATCGCAACATGCGACCCAAAGTCTATCGCAAGTGAAAGCCACTTCCATATCGCCAAATGCGACCCAGTCTAAATCGCAAACCCTGACGCGGTCTATATCATTAACAGTAATTGAGACGCAATCGGTGTCGTGTGAAGAAAGTGTACCGGTTGCGCCCCTAGAGGTTCAAACCAGAGATGTCGCAACCCAAACCCTGATCGCAGCACATGACTTGCTGGTCTTAGGATCTAGGGCCCATTGCGTTGTTCCAGCCCCCGGGGTGGAAAGCGTACTATTTGTTGAATAAATATATAGAAAGAATTGGTAAGGTCCATAAAGGATCTACCATCAGTCAAAGTTTGAAAAATGTTTATAAAGTTTTTGCACAAGTTTATATATAATGTATATATATATAGTCCTAATTATAGAATGCCCGGCTGGGTAAATGGTGAAAAGAACCATAAAAAGTTATTGCACTTTATCATAATGTGATTTGATATATGCCTTTGGTTTACAATGGACTCGTAGGTTGAGGACTGAGACAGCCTAAAAACTTTCTTGTACATAGTTGCGCTCCGGCGCCCTATCTTGGTTTTACATAAGCCATACATATCTACCTCTGAAAAACAAAACCCGTGTGGTGTGGCACTGAGTGAGGTCTGCACTTGGATGTCCTGCAGCCCACCCAGGACCCACGTTGAAGGTTTGGTGCGGGTCCTTCACAAGTATCTTGTAATTTATTTATTGAAAATGACATTTGATACTATTTGTATTAAAGTTTGTAACGTTCGAAGTATTCTTACCTCCCGGATGGGAAGATGTTATTGTTCCAAATGTTATTGCATAAACAAAATTTTTCTGTCTTTTGTATTTCACAGCCCGGGAGTGCTGTCATTTACCATGGGGGAATGTGTAGCCCTGGTGGTAGGCACACGCAGTACCCTGGGGAGTGTATGGCGAGACGGCGGCTTAATGCTCAATATGCATTCATTCTACACACACTGGACACACCCTTGGGGTAGTGAAGTATACTCTAGGGAGTGGTCAAAGTAGTGGGTGTAGGGTGATTTTGAAAAGGAGTCTAGTTCCTGTCTCCGGACAGAGAAGACGCATGAAGTGGAGCTTAGACCTCTGTGGAAAGAGGAGAGAGGAGTCTAGCCTGCTTCATAACCAGTTCAAATAGTGGAGTCCGGTATAGGTTTTAAAATATACCTTAGTCTGGTCAGAGCTGGATTATCTCTCAGCACACATTGAAGAAAGGAAGGAGTATCAGCACAGAAAGACTTCAGCGTTCCTGTCTAAGGACAGTATCAGGTACAGAGACGTGCTCCTGCCTGTGACAACTGAGCATCTGTGGCTGGCTCTATTGGAAGGAGAAAGATTGGAAGTGACTGCTCGACCCCTGGCTAGTGAGAATGTTTATGTTACCAGCGTGGACAAGGCGAAAGGCAAGTGGATTGTAGAATTGGTGCTAAAGGATTGCTTAAGTCTAGCACCCTGTTTACCGGTCACTGGGGACCGAAGAGTCGCTGTTGTTTCAGGCACAGAGGCAGAAAAACCAGGAATCTACCGGACCCTAGGTCGCGGCAGACAAGCCCCATATAGTCGGTACGTAGCTGGGGTCAGGGGAGTGAAGACTTTGGCGTTCTGCAGGACAAACATAAGTATTCAGCTCCTTCACAGGAAGGCCCCTAACACTAAGCTGACTGGGCAGTTACAGCTAAGATTAGCTGGAATCATAGAGGGAACTACGCTTCAGGCTGGTTGTACTCGTTCATTGGAGATAAAGGAGGCCCCTAACTTGTCCAGCTGCCGTCTCAAATACACTCCCTTTGGATCAGCCTCCCCGGGACCTGCCTTGACATTCAGCAAGTAAAGGTATGGAAAGACATTGACTGTGTGAGACTGTGTTATTTACCGGCACCCGACTTCACCATCTTAACAGACTTTGAGGGAAGAGTCCCACCTGTAGGGGACCTGACATCTAGCTGCCTCACCATCCCCTCAGAGATCTACAGCAGCGCTGGTACCCATTACCAGAATACTACAGGTGGCGTCACGAACTGTATATAGTTATCCCCTGTAAATATATCCCCCAACAACATACGCCAGACCGCCAGGGCCACAGACCGAGCCACAGCTACCTGTGACACAAATCCCATAGACTTCTACGGGCTCGGCTCTGAGTACCCCATTGCCCTGGTAATCCACAATTGTGGTGGCGGGTCGACACAGATGCCTTAGCCCAGATGCAGGCTCAGGTGCGCCAGGAGGAAGTAGAAAAGTGGGAAAAAGAAGGTGCATGTCTGAATGCAGCAACTGGGGTATGGGGAAGAGGGATGCGCCGATGCCTTCCAAGAGCGTTGTACCCTGCGGTCGCCCAGATGATATATGGGCCAACCCACCAGTCCAAAACTGCTGTAATGAGCGTCATGCAGAAGCATTGGATAGCACCAGGCTTTCCCACCTGTATAGAAGGTTTGATCCAGGGATGCATGGTATGTGCTACACATAATCAGGGAAGGGTAGTTAAGACACCACCCAAACATGCCCCTCGGCCCTTCTATTCTTTCCAGAGACTGCAGATTGATTATATTCAGCTGCCAAAAATCAGGGTCATGGGAGTACGTGTTGGTGTGTTTTTGATTTATTCTCAGGTTGGCCGGAGGCTTTCCCGATTGCCAAGGCTACGGCTGCGGCAACCGCAAAGAAGCTGCTTGCGGAGGTGGTGTGCAGGTGTGGAGTACCAAAGGTGATCGAAAGTGACAGAGGTACACATTTCACAGGTGAAATAATGAATGAAGTCTTGACAGCGCTGGGAATTCAACAAGTTTTCCACACCCCATATTACCACAAAGCGGTGTAAAAGTAAAAGGACTAAATAGGATATTGAAGTTAAAAATCTAAAAGGCCATGGCTGAAACAGGGAAATCTTGGCCTGAATGTTTACCATTAGCCCTATACTCAGTAAGGTACACTCCAAGTAGAAAAACTGGACTTTCTCCGTATAAAGTATTATTTGGCAAAGTGCCTAGTTTAGGATGTTTCTTTTCCCAAGCATTGGAAATGAGTAACCATGTATAAAGTTCATATGTAAGGGATTTGTATAAAAGACTCAAGAAAGTATATGATAATGTTTTCAGTTCTCTTCCAGATCCGAACCAGGATCCTGGGAGTCTGCAGTCTGCAGTCTCGAGACTTGGTAGTCATTAAAAGACACGTGAGAAAGAGTCTGGATCCGAGAATATAGCTCCACTGATATCCAGAAAAAGAAGGAGTCTGGGTCAGCTGTACACCAGTTATGCTGAGGATCCCAAAGTTTATATGGATTCCATAGGTGTTCCTAGGGGGGTCCCAGACGAATACAAAGCTCAGAATCAGATCCTGGCGGGTTTCCGTTCTCTCATCCCAACTGTGCAGATCAATTACAATGTAGATTGGATAAAATATATATACTACACCAAGCAAAGATTTATCAATATCAATTTTAGTCAAGATGCTTTCCAGGGTATAGTTGAGAAACTGGGCCCAAAACAAAAGACTGACTTTTCAAGATAGACTGGCCATTGACATGATTCTAGCTGAAAAAGATGAAGTCTGTGGGATGATAGGGGAAAAATGTTGTATTTATATTCCTCAGAATTCTGGAGTCAATGGTAAAACTATAGTGGCCCTTACAAAGATTAAAAATCTGGCTCAGGAAATAAAAGCCAATGCAGAAGTAGATACCTCTTTTTTTTCTTAAGATGGCTTGGAGGACTTAAAGAATTTCTCCAACAAGCCTGCTTAGTGGTAACAGGGCTTTGGTGCTAGGATTGATAATTCTATGTTGTGTGATATCTATGTATAGGAAAGCTGTGACCAATGCAGCCGCCTCCTCAGGTACTTTCCTTCATCAGGAAGTTGTGTCGCTACTATATGAAGACACTGATAAGGGTGATATGGAGAAATATACTCCGCAGGATAAACCTGATAAAACCCCCTATAACAAAATACAAATGGAAATAAGAGATTTAGTTTAGGGATAGTGGGAGAACTCCATGTGCAGGTTTGGTAGGGACTTGGTTGTTTGGGGGCAGTCCATAAGGGGCTAGCTTCTAAAATGACCAAGCGAAGAAATCCACTACCCCTGTCCCCACACATGGACAGTCTCGAAGGCCGCATAAATTAAGGGAAAAACTTAGTGTTTAGGGGGGATTGTCAAGGTAAAATATAATTTTCTACTATACTTTTATATTCATAGTGTGTATATGTATTTTATAAACACGAAGTTTTCCTTAAAAGAATAATAAGATAATGTTAGTATCTGCTGGTGTTTGTCTCCATCTTGTGTCCTATCACTATATTACACTCTACTGAAATGCCCCCACCTTTGGAGAATTGAGGACATACTTGATACACGAGAACAATAGAATCTTTCTTCAAGAAACGAAACTGAGGATGACAACATATCAAGGAGGACTTAGAAGAAGATCTAAGGACCAATTAGGATGACTCAGCTTATCTCTTTCTCCTCAATCCCGCCTTTACTCCACCCCAATATTCTGTGTATGTAATCTTATGTACGTGAATAAAAGTTCAGTGCTTACTGGAGATGGCCGCCTAATAGCACCATTTTCTTTAGGGCACGTTCTGAAGTCTGAACCAGCGTATTGCCTGATTCATTCTCGGTCGACCCGTGCTCTTAGTCTAATCTGGGGTGACTGGAGGATGAGTGGTTTGTCATTTTGAACCCGACAATATATCCCAGAAATTGGATACTGGTTTGTTCAAACTCACATTTTTCAAGTTTAATGTAAAGATGGTTCTCCTGTAGTCGTTCCAAGACTAACTGGACGTGCCTGCGATGCTCTTCCAAGGTGTCTGAAAATATAAGAATGTCATCGAGATAAGCCACAACGAATTGGTCCAAGAAATCTCGAAATACATCATTAATAAAATGTTGAAAGGTGTCTGGGGCATTGCTAAGACCAAAGGTCATAACCAGAGATTCAAAATGTCCATATCTCGTTCTGAAGGCGGTCTTCCACTCATCTCCTGGGCGAATCCGTATGAGGTTGTAAGCCCCTCTAAGATCCAGCTTCGTAAAGATTTTCACAGAACGGAGTCTCTCAAATAGTTCAGGAATCAAGGGTAGCGGTAGCGATTCTTGACAGTGATATTATTCATCTCTCTGTAGTCAATACATGGCCTCAGAGTGGAGTCTTTCTTTTCAACAAAGAACAGGGGTGCCCCAGCTGGAGATGTGGAAGGTCGAATAAAGCCTTTCTCTAAATTTTCATCCAGGAACTTTCTTAATACCTTCAATTCAGGTTCGGAAAGATTGTAAATCCGTCCAAATGGAATGGTTGCTCCTGGCAGCAATTCAATGGGACAGTCGTAAGGACGGTGAGGAGGTAATTGATCTACTTTCTTCTTACTGCAGACATCAGAGAACTGCTGATATTGAGGTGGTAGTTTCTCTTCCTTCTCATGCGAAATCTCAGAGATTTGGACTTGTTGGAGAACAGGGGGTTCCTTATGACAATTATTCTTACAGTAGTCAGATGGAAAGGTGATGGTCCGTGATGCCCAGTTGATAGAAGGGTTATGGACTGAAAACCAGGGGATCCCTAGAATAACCGGAAATTTCGGAGATGAAATAAGGTGGAAACTGACAGCTTCATGATGATCCGGTTCGATACAAATCTCCAGTTCGATTGTCTCATGCGTGACAGGTCCAGAAGACAAGGGTGATCCATCCACAGTTTCCATTTCAATTGGTGTGGATTTGGTCCTACTGGAAATATTATTATCATGTGTAAATTTTAAGTCCATAAAATTTCCTCCTGCTCCCGAATCCAACAGGGCAGAGCATTGTATTTTTTGGGTGCCCATTACAACCTGAATGGGGATTACAAAATGAGATGATGTGGTATGTATTTTGTCTATTTCTGGCGTTACTGATGAGATAGTCTGCAAGATGGAATCCGACTGCTGAGAAAGGTCCATATTGCTGGCAGACCTGTTGTTGGTAAAGGCTATAGTCCTTTTGTTAGGACAGTTGATGGCATAGTGTCCAGGGTCCCCACAATAGAGGCAGAGATGTTCTGCACGTCGCCTCTCCTTCTCCTGTGCAGAGAGTGGTCTTCGGATGACGTCGATCTGCATCGGTTCAGACACGCCTTGCGTCTTTTCTTGGTGGTCTGATGCTAAAAATGAGAAGCCAGGGCTATTCCCAAGTGCTCGCAGTCTCTCCTTTCTCCTTTCAGTAAGTCTCTGCTCAATCCGGATACATAGTTGAATAAAGTCCTCCAACTGGTCAGGGGTCTCAACCCTGGCAAGCTCGTTTTTCACTGGTTCTGATAACCCTCGTCGAAATTGACTTCTCTGGGCCGCTGGATTCCAGGTGGTGTCGGCCACCCAGCGACGGAACTCCGATGTATATTCCGCAACAGAGCGACGTCCTTGGCGCAAATTATGTAATTTGGTTTCTGCTGTGGCACAGCGGTTTGGGTCATCAAAAACTTGATTCATAGCTGCAATGAAAGCTTCCAGGTCATTAAGGAGGGCATAGTCCTTTTCTACATAAGGTGAAGCCCAAGCAAGAGCTTCATCCGTCAGGAGATTTATCATGAAAAAAAACTTTCTTCCTCTCACTGGTAAAGGGAGCAGGTTGCATCTGGAAGTATATGCGGCATTGATTGAGGAATCCTCGGTACTGCTTGCGATCCCCACTGAACTTTGCAGGCAGCGGCAGCCGCGCGTTTGATTCGGACCCTGAATTGCGCACGTCCAGAAGTTGTTTTTGTAGCTCAATTACTTCCTGTTGTATCGCCGTGAAATCAGTTTGTAACTTGGCATATTTTCCTTGAGAGTCAGTACAAAAACTTTGAAGCTCCGTAACTTGCCGCCTCAGGGTGTTCACAGCGGACTCCATTTTGGCGCGAGATTATTCTGTCAAGATCCCGTCTGGGTTGGAGCCGATGTTACTGCAAACACTAGAGGAAGCAGAGGCAGGTAGCGTAGTCAGAAGGCAGGCCGAAGGTCGGTACACAGGAGAGCAGTGTTTGTAGCAATGGATCAGGCGGATAACGTAGTCAGGTGGCAGCCGGAGGTCGGTACACAGGAGAGCAGTGTTTGTAGCAATGGATCAGGCGGAGAGCGTAGTCAGAAGGCAGGCCGAGGTCGGTTCACAGGAGAGCAGTGTTTGTAGCAATGGATCAGGCGGATAACGTAGTCAGGTGGCAGCCGGAGGTCGGTACACAGGAAAGGCAGTTCGGTAACAGAGGAGCAGGCAGATAACGTAGTCAGGTGGCAGCCGGAGGTCGGTACACAGGAGAACAGTGTTTGTAGCAATGGATCAGGCGGAGAGCGTAGTCAGAAGGCAGGCCGAGGTTGGTTCACAGGAGAGCAGTGTTTGTAGCAATGGATCAGGCGGAGAGCGTAGTCAGAAGGCAGGCCGAGGTCGGTACACAGGAGAGCAGTGTTTGTAGCAATGGATCAGGCGGAGAGCGTAGTCAGAAGGCAGGCCGAGGTCGGTTCACAGGAGAGCAGTGTTTGTAGCAATGGATCAGGCGGAGAGCGTAGTCAGAAGGCAGGCCGAGGTCGGTACACAGGAGAGCAGTGTTTGTAGCAATGGATCAGGCGGAGAGCGTAGTCAGAAGGCAGGCCGAGGTCGGTTCACAGGAGAGCAGTGTTTGTAGCAATGGATCAGGCGGAGAGCGTAGTCAGAAGGCAGGCCGAGGTCGGTTCACAGGAGAGCAGTGTTTGTAGCAATGGATCAGGCGGAGAGCGTAGTCAGAAGGCAGGCCGAGGTCGGTTCACAGGAGAGCAGTGTTTGTAGCAATGGATCAGCAGGAAACGCTTGACTAAAGGCTTGGAGCTCAATAATCTCGCAATGACACACCCACAGGGCCAGGTTTATATAGGGTGTGTAATTGGCAATCAGAGGCCCAATCAAGAGAGCACTAGGTGTAGCCAATCAGGAAGAACAGTCAATGGTATCTGGGTTCAGCAAGGAACTTTGCAGCCAGCAGAATAGCTCAGATGGTAGAGCTGCTGGCCAGTGGACAAGAGGTACTGGGTTCGACTCCTGACAAATTGATTCTAATTGACTCACATTTGCTTCAATTTTTTTTGTGATTCGATTTACTCAAATCCGGCAAATTGTCAGATGACTGGATGCAAATTAGCTGGATTTGTTTTAAGGTCAGGAATGGGTTAATAAAAATGGCTATACTCACACATTGCCCTTCAACTGTTCTGCCACAGGATGCGACCATCTGGTGCTCCACTTGCTCGCTTCCTCTGTCCAGGTCTTGTCTTTTCTTCAGTCTCCACTTTAAGCCTCCCACCACATGCCTCAACATGGTCGCCCCAGGCATCATATCACTATGTCAGGCCAGGTCAGTACCAGGGTCATCGAAGAGTGAGGAATATAGAGAAGAGCCAGAAGGATAACCAGACAGGAAGCAACTCCGATGGGACAACTGAAGAAAAGGTAAGTAACATATTTTTAATGTTTTAACACCTTAATTTATTATGCTCTGGGCTCTACAATCAGGGCACAGAATACATTTGATATTTCCTGGATGAATCAGAGCGAATCTGGTGAATTAGTAGCTTGGCAGATTCGCTCATTTCTAATTAAAAGCTCAAATTCTTCAAAAACTGAAGCTGAATCAAAAAACAAATTGGTCTTTGAGAATTTATTGAATTTATTTCAACTCTAAGATATTTGTCATTTTTAAGTAAAGGTGACCTTGGAGAAATTACATCAGCTATCGCCAGTGGAACGACAATGTGAATGGTCTTTGCAGTGATGCGTTATATGGCAGTAAGTAATGTCCACAACTTCTCCAGAAACTTGGAATTACAACCTATGAGCTTGAAAAGTCCGACCAGGGAATCACCTCAAATGTAACCTCCTGAGTAGAGATGAGCGACTTTGCCTCTGGGAGGGTCAAGTCGGGTTTCGGTCAGCTCAACTTTTCCAAAAGTCGAGTCGAACGAAGTCAGCAGACTATCGGAACAAGTCGAGTCAATGGGTAATAAATGTCGGCAGGGTGTGGAGGACAGTAAACACCTACAGTGCCCATTTCAATGCCAACGACATCAATTCTTATTACTTAAGCTTGTCAGCCTTAATTTACTTCATAATAATAGTAACGCATTGAAAACTGGGGGTTATTTGGCTAAAGTTGTGGGGAGGGTAGGGCCGGCTCCAGGTTTTCGTGGGTCTCAGGCGAAAGAGTCTCAGTGGGCCCCTTTAACACATACCCCAATTCATGATGCTCCGATACGGCAGAGAAATATAGGTATAGTATACTGCATCTGTGTAGCCCTGGTATGTAAGGCACACAGGATCTGGAGAATGCACAGTAAGGTAACAGTTAAAGCTTGACACTCACTTACACTTCAGACACACCCACAGGGGTGTATAGGGGAGTGACGTGTAGCTTCCTGTCATCGTACAGAGCAGTCAGGGCTAGTTCTTCTTAGACAGTGAGGATTCCTGTCAGAGCTCTGGGTGAGCAGAAGATTAGTTCCTGCCAATTCAACGAAGTGGAGTCTAGTAACGGATGACTAGTTATCATCCCGAGTCTAGTCAGAGTTACCTTTTACTCAGTCTGAACTTTGAGGAAACTGAGAGTTACTCAGTGAGACCAAGGAAGAAAACTGACTTTCTATCTTCACGCTTCAGTGCTACATTGAAAGCAGAAGCAGGGCGAAGGGCATAGTGGGAAGGATTCAGAAGTGCCTTAAGGATCGGATTATCCTGCACATTGTCACCGGTCACTGGGGACCGAAGCGTCACTATAGCTCCAGGCATAGTGATAGAAAAGCCAGAGTCTTACTGGACCTTAGGTTGCAGAAAGCCGCCCTTAGAGTGCCAGTACGTAACCGAGTCAGGAGAACAAGACTTCTGAGTCCGGCGCGCGGCAAAAGAAAGTACTTAGTTCACCACTTATAAGGCTCTATCACAAAACCGGCCGGGCAGTACAGCTAGTGGGAAAAGCTGAAAACTATAGAGTTAACTTAGCTACAGGCAAGCTTGGACTCACTCATCATTTGGAAAGAGAAGGAGGCCTGTAACCTGCTCAACTGTTACCGCTACGTGCATTCATCCACCCCGAACAGCCTCCCTGGGACCTGCCTGAACAACTTGAAGTAAAAGGTATGGAAAGAAGCTTCTATGTGTGAGACTGAGTTATTTGATTGCATCCCTGCAGAACCCCACCATAACTATCGACCTGAGGGAAGCGTCCCACCTGTAGGGGACCCGACATCTAGCTGCCTCACCATCCCCTCAGAGATCTACAGCAGCGCTGGTCTTAGTGATCAGAGAACTACAGGTGGCGTCACGAACTGTATTATACCTATCCCCTGTAAATATTCCCCCCAACATACGCCTGACCGCCAGGGCCACAGACCGAGCCAGCGCTACCTGTGACAACCCCATAGACTTCCATGGGCTCGGCTCTGAGTACCCCATTGCTCTGGTAAACCACAATTGTGGTGCGGGTCAAGACAACTTGGCGTCACGAACAGGATCCGAAACTTGCAGAATTGCGAGCCCTGTGTGCCTGCGGAGTGTTTTGGTGAAAAAGACTGTTGCTATTGTTTGGCGCCAAATACCGCCATATTTGCCGCCATATTCGCGCCCTGAGGCGCTGGAGAAGAAGGTGGGCGTACCTGAAAAGCGCGCACAGTCTCGGACACGCCCCCGGCCTGACTCAGCGGCAGGTCCTGCGACAGGAAGTGGACGCTCTGACATCAGAGCGCCTGCGACGAAGGTCCTGTTCCTACTGCTGTGCCTGGGAAATAGCAGCTTCTGAAACCGGTAGGCTCCGTTTAACCAAGGGGGCGCTAATATGTTGCAACAACCGGCCGACAGTGCGGCCCCAGCCGGAGGACCCGACTCCGCACCGCGTGGCGTTGTAGCGCCAGATGGGGGCGCAGGCCCAGCACTCAGTCCGGTGGTCCCGCTCATGCCACTAACGCTTCCATATATGCCTGGGGCGAAATGGCTTCCCCAGTACAGCGGCGAGCCAGGCACTTTAGCAGGATTCAAACGGAAGATATGCAGTGTCCTGGAAATGTACTCTATGTCTGAGAGGCAAAAAGCTGCAGTATTAATAGGGCAGCTAACTGGCGCTGCTGAGAGAGAGTGGAGACTTGGGCTACCACGGACCAGGAGTTGGTGCCTGCAATCCTCTTAAAGTTACAGGCCATTTTTGAAGATCGCACCGAAACAGATCTCCGGATGGCATTCTATAACTGTTCACAGCAACCAAGTGACAGCATAAGGGACTATGCCTGCCAACTACAAGGGCCCTGAGAGCCCTCAAGCAGGTTAATACCATAAGTGTCATTGATGAAAATAAGATGCTAAAAGAACAATTTGTGCAGGGACTGAGGTCCCAAGCGGAACGCAGAACTGTGAATTGGTGGTCTTTAGATCACCCTGATGCTACCTTTGATGCCCTAAAGGACATGGCAATAAAAGGGCTGCGGCCCCTGGGCAAACTGAGGTGGCAACCCAACATCGTCAGGGTGAAGTCACTCTGGAGCCGGCGGCAACCCCCTTTTCCTCGCTAGTGGCCGAAACCAAAACGCAGGTGACACCCCCTAGTGAATTGGACTGTCTGCGCTCAGAGGTGCGCCAGCTGACTAAAAATCTGGCTGCTGTGATGAGTGCCCTGCAGCTGCGGAAAGAGGAAGAAGGGAAGATCTTATTAGCTGATTGCCCAGAAGACGTCCCGTGGACGAACCGGAGAAGAAGGAAGACGTCGCCCCCTCGGAGGAGGACAACGCCACCCCCAGGAGCGACCTCTGATCAACACCCTCCTCGTCGGGAGATCACCTGTTACCGATGCAACCGGAAAGGTCATATGTCTCCACAGTGTCCTTAAACGGGCAGAACCTGGGTCCGAGGGCCAACACCCAGGAGGAGACCCGTCAGACCCCTAGACTGGAACCGCAGGTATGTGGGTGGACGACCCTACCTGTCTATCATTCTAGATGGTATTGCTGTTCCGGCATTGTTAGACACGGGGTCTCAGGTGACCCTAATACCTGATGCCCTATATACTAAGTTCTGGTCAATGGACAGTCTTAAACCCCCGAGCCCTGACTTTACCGTGTATGCTTCTAATGGTCTTCCTGTAGAAGTACTCGGGACAAAATGTGTAGATGTGAAAGTGGGCAGAGAGGAATTGAAAGACCAGGGCTTCTGGAGTAAAGACTGTAAATGGGAGAACGGTTTAAATATAATTTTGGGTACTAACATTATCAGTAATTGTTTGGGGAGAAGTTGTGTTCTTACTCCAACAGCTCGCTGAGATTGCCCGACCAAGGCAGAAAGGAGTAATCCAAAGAGAGATCCGGGCCCTGGTGTGTCAGCAGCAAGCGAAGCTTACAGACGGCGAAATTGGTAATGACGGGTCACTGACTCGAATCCCATTGTGATACCCCCAATGATGAAATGATAATCTGGTGCAGGGCAGCCATAGGTCTGAGAGGACAGAATTCCCAAAGCTGGTAGTAGAACCCCCCATTCAGAACATAGACCTACACTTAGACTGCTAGGGGAGTAGTGGAAGTGGTGAATGGAAGAGTACCGGACGGCTTCTCAACTGGGGATGAGAGGTAAACTTACCCCGTTTATGCAACCATTGCTAAACTACATGCTGTTGACAATAATTCTATTTCTCCCGGCTGAGTCCTTAGACTCCCGCCAAATAGCGGAGGACAATGACCCGGCAACCCAGGTGGCGGAATGGTGTCAGCAACTCCATGTTGGGACGGACACCACTCCCGCTCACCAGAAGCAAGGGGTTATTACGGGTGGTGCAAGAGTACGCCCAAGTTTTTAGCAAGAATCCACTTGATTTTGGGATAATTAAGGGAGTACAACATCATATCCCTACAGGCAGTCATCCTCCCACAAAGAGCGGTATAGGCCTATACCCCCAGCCCATTATCAGAAGGCTAAGGAAATGTTGCGAGATATAAAGAAGCCGGAGTAATCAGGGATAGTTTAGTCCCTGGCCAGCACCTCTAGTCCTGGTTAGAAAGAAGATGGTAGCTTGAGAATGTGTGTGGATTACAGGCAGGTGAACCGCATAACACACAAGGATGCATACCCGTTACCACTATAGAGGAGTCATTAGCTGCTCTGAAAACGGCTAACTACTTTTCTACCCTTGATCTGACTAGTGGATACTGGCAAGTGGCTGTGGCTGAGGAGGATCGTGAGAAAACGGCTTTCACCACCCCAATGGGGCTCTGTGATTTTTCGACAGAATGCCGTTTGGGCTCAGCAGTGCCCCAGGAACATTTTCAGAGAGTAAATGGAGAACTGCCTGGGACATCTCAATTTTGAAACCGGCTGCTATACTTAGACGACGTCATCGTGTACTCCAAGAATATGAGGACCATCTGAAGCACCTGGCAGAAGTATTTGAGTCCCTGTCCAGGTACGGGATGAAGTTGAAACCCCAAAATGCCATCTACTCAAACAGAAGGTACAATATTTAGGGCACATCGTCAGTTCGGAAGGAGTAGCGCCGGACCCAGAGAAAGTCACTGCCATCCAGAAGTGGCCGGAGCCGAAGAACCTCAAGGAAGGCGACAGTTCCTGGGACTAACGGGGTTACTACAGAAGGTTCGTGAAAGATTACACGAAGAAGGCAGCGCCTCTACAGGACCTCCTAGTAGGCCAATCCCTAAAAGAGCAGAAATCCTCCCTTCAATTGGGGTAAGGAACAGGTGAAGGCATTCCAAAAGATGAAAGAGATCCTTACAGGCGATGAGATCTTGACGTATCCTGATTACAGCCAACCGTTCCTGCTGTACACCGATGCTAGTAATGAAGGTTTGGAGCAGTTCTCAGTCAGAAGCAGAATGGCCAAGAAAAAGTCTCGCTTATGCCAGCAGAAAACTCAGGCCAAAGAGAGGAATCCGGAAAAAAATTTTAGCAGCTTCAAGCTGGAGTTTTCTGGGGCTGGTCTGGGCCATTACTGAAAGATTTTAAACATATCTGGCCTCCAACAAGTTCCGGCGAAAGACAACAACCCGCTAACGCACCTGGAAAGGCCCAAATTGGGCGCCAGGAGCAGGTTGGATGGCTGGTTGTCTAATTACCAGTTTAATATCAAGACCGGCACCGAAAAATGCTAATGCGACCCCCATTGCCCGAATGCCCGCATGACCGAACGGAGGAAAATCGGCGAACCTGGAAGAAATTGAGCTACTGCGTTCCATCGAAATGGGGTAGTTCCACGACTCGAGTCTACAGAAAGCAGTATGGTGCAACGTTAAACCTTTACCCCATCCAGCTGGAAAGAGACTCAGGACAGCGATCCAGTGGTAGCCGTATCAAGGATTGTTAAGACAGGAAGGTTCCTCCTTTGGAAAAAGAGCACCTATGTCAGCAAAGCTCTGTGGGAAAGAGAGAAGCAGGTTATTCCTATAGTGAGAAAATTGTGCAGGAGACGTCAATCCCAGACCCACGAATGGTTGGCAAAAAAGTGGTCCCCAAGGCGACGTCAAATGGTGTTGGAACAACCATACAAGCAGGGCCTTTGGCTGGGGAAAGCTGGAGACCCTGTGAGGTGCCGGTTCTACTGGGTAGGGATGTGCAGCTCCATTGGAGGTGGGTGTCGGAACTGTGGACCCTGTGGTCCAGAAGAAAGGGGCTACGGTAGTCAGAGGGCACCCCTGCGCCTATCCGGACGGGCTCGCCCCTTTGGGGTTGTGGCCCTGGACCACGTCAAACTGCGCCCAAATAGATCTGGTACTCATACGCCTTACCATGGTGGACCTTATTAGATTTCTGGTGGTTGTACCAGTTAAAGGTCAGCAGCAGTGACGCGCAAAAACCTTTCAACAAGCTCTGCAGACCGCAGGGTCCCGGGGCAAGTTTTAACCGATCAAGGGCCTGCTTTCGAAGGATCTATTCAAGAATTTTTCACATGTATGGGGGGAAAATTGAACAACACCTACCATCCTCAAACCCAAAGGCCTTTGCGAGAAAAAAGAACCCCTTTTTCCTTGATTTTTTGAAATCCAACCGTTTGGGAAAACAGAAACGATGGCCGGACTTTCTACCTGATTTGTTGACTTGTAAAACCCTATCCTGTAAGTTCACTAACTGCACTCCGCCCATCTTATGAGAGAAGGCCCCGGGAAAACTACCAAGGATTTAGAACTTGGATGGAAAACCAGAGGGCAATACGTATGAAAAAGGGGAAACAATCGCAAACAATACAGAAAAGTCCAAACTGTGTAAAAAAAATTCCCAAAAAGGTACGGGGAAAAAAAGGAAGAATTTTCAACAGGGAAAGCTCCTGCCAAACTTGATCCTGGAGAAGTGGTATTGAAAAGGAAAGGAAAAAGCACAAAATTTGGTAACCCGTGGGACAAGAACCCCACGTGACAAAAAATTCAAAAAAGACAAAAAAAAGTTTGTATCTCAGTAAGG
>JARQOD010000001.1:993974929-993993958 GCA_033576555.1 Oophaga sylvatica | reverse complement strand
AGCTCAGAAGGGAAGGAGCACCGTTTGACTTTTTCAACGCAGAATTGGCTGAATTTGAGATCAGACGCCATGTCACATTTGGAGAACCCCTGATGTGCCTAAAACAGTGGAAACCCCCAATTCTAACTCCAACCCTAACCCCAACACACTCCTAACCCTAGTCCCAACCCTAACCATAACCCTAACCACAAACCTAACCCTAACCCTAATCCTAACTTTAGGCGCAACCCTAACCCTAATCCTAACCCTAATGGGAAAATGGAAATAAATACATTTTTTTAATTTTATTATTTTTCCCTAACTAAGGGGGTGATAAAGGGGGGTTTGATTTACTATTTATAGCGGTTTTTATGTTTGGCAGCTGTCACGCTAAAAGACGCTTTTTATGGCAAAGTTTTTGCATCACCACAGAGCTATAATTTTTGCATATTTTGGCCCACAGAGTCATGTGAGGTCTTATTTTTTGCGGTACGAGTTGACGTTTTTATTGGTACCATTGTTAAGCACGTGAATTTTTTTTTTTGATCGCTTTTTATTTCGATTTTTAGGAGGTTAGAATGAACAAAAATCAGCAATTCATGAATTTCTTTTGGGGGACGTTTATACCGTTCTGCGTGTGGTTAAATTGATAAAGCAGTTTTATTCTTCGGGTCAGTACGATTACGGCGATATCTCAATTATATCATTTATTTATGTTTTGGCGCTTTTATACAATAAAAACAATTTTATATAAAAAATAATTATTTTTGCATCGCTTTATTCTGCGAGCTATAACTTTTTTATTTTTTCACTTATGATGCTGTGTGGTGGCTCGTTTTTTGCGGGACAAGATGACGTTTTCAGCGGTACCATGTTTATTTATATCTGTCTTTTTGATCGCGTGTTATTTCACTTTTTGTTCGGCGGTATGATGATAAAGCATTGATTTTTTGCTTTTTTTTTAAGGGGTTCACTAAAGGGGTTAACTAGTGGGACAGTACTATAGGGCGGGTCGTTACAGACGTGGCGATACCAAATATGTGTACTTTTATTGGTTTGTTTTTTTTTATTTACAGGAAGAAATGAATTTATTGGGAATATTTTTTTATTTTTCCTTTATTTTGGAATTTTTTTTTTTACACTTGTTATTTTTATTTTTTTAACTTTTTTACTTTGTCCCAGGGTGGGACATCACTGTATAGGGTCAGATCGCTGGTCTCACAGAGTGCACAGCACTCTGTGAGACCAGCGATCTCACAGGCAGTGCTGCAGGCTTCCTCAGCGCCTGCTCTCAGCAGGCACTGAGAAAGTCGCCTCCCTTCAGGACCTGGTGGCCATCTTGGATCCGGGGTCCTGCAGGGAAGAGGCCTTCAGAACAGCGCGGTCACATTGCGCTGTTCTGAGGGCCTCAGGGGAGCACGCAGGGAGCCCCCTCCCTGCGCGATGCTCCCCTGTGCCCTTGGTACACCGCGATCATGTTTGATCACGGTGTGCCAGGGGTTAATGTGCCGGGAGCGGTCCGTGACCGCTCCTGGCACATAGTGCCGGGTGTCAGCTGTGATAAACAGCTGACACCCGGCTGCGATCAGCTGCGCTCCCCTCGGGAGCGCAAGCTGATCGCTTCGACGTACTATCCCGTCCACGGTCAGATTGTCACGGGTTTCATTGACGGGATAGTACGTTGGATGGCAGAGAGGGGTTAATATTTTACATGCAGATGAGTCAATTTTGGATAATTTTATGTACTATATACAGCACCATGTAAAAGTTTGGGCACCCCTGGTCAAAATTACTGTTACAGTTAAGCAAGTTGAAGATGAAATGATCTAAAAGGCCTAAAGCTAAAGATGACACGTTTACTGTGTAGCTTAGGCAAAAATATATATATTTTTACATTTTAAAAATTACAAACAGGAAAAAGGGTCGATACAAAAGTTTGGGCACCCTTGGAGATGTGTGTGATCAGATAACTTTGACCAAGATTTTTAATTAGTCTGTTGGGGTCATGGGTTGTTCACCATCATCATTACGAAAGGCCAAATGATGCAAATTTCCCAGCTTTATAGAACCCAGCCTCCTCTAACCTTGTGCCAAAAAGCAGCAGCCATGGGTTCTTCTAAGCAGCTGCTGACCACTCTAAAAATTAAAATGGTGGAGGCCCACAAAGCAGGAGAAGGCTATAGAAGATAGCAAAGCGTTTTCAAGTTGCCCTTTCTGCAGTTCGGAATGTAATTAAGAAATGGCAGCTACCAGGAAATGTGGAGGTCAAGATAAGTTCTGGAGGACCAAGAAAAAATTTCAGTGAAAGCTGCTCATACGATTGATAGAGAGGCAAATTAGAACCCTCGTTTGACTGTAAAAGACCTTCGGAAATAGCAGACTCTGGAGTTGTGGTACATTGTTTTACTGTTCAGTGACACCTGCACAAATATGGCGTTCATGGAAGAGTCATCAGAAAAAAACCTCTCCTGTGTCCTCATCATAAAATGCAGTGTCTGAAGTATGCAAAATAACATCTAAACAAGCCTGATGCATTTTGCACTTTTTATTATATATGTTGTTATGTTTTTTCATAGAAGTTGCAGTTTAGAATGACACCATTTATTACAATATAAGATTTTTACGCCGCTCACTTTGTCATAAAAATTACCTGGTAACTTTCATTTTACAGCTCAGTTCTCTTGTTATGCTGGTAACAAGTTTGCAAAGTGTTTATTTTTTGTCTGGTTACTTTAAAAAAAAAAAAACCTGCAAGAAAAAAATTAGATTCCGTCACCTTATTCTGACTCTGAGAGACATAATTTCTTTTTTGCTCTTCAGTTGTTCGCATTATATGAGGGGTTTGTAGCTGTAGGTTTTTATTGATACCATTTAGAATCTATACGACTTTCTGATCTCTTATTTTTCCATAGGGGAGGATGCAAAGTACCAAAAAAATTTTGATTTTGCCATTCCAAATGTATTTTACCTTTTTGGCATTTACTATATGCAATAAATATTTGAATATTTTAGCAATGTACAATGCAATATTAAAAATGTTAATTTTCTTAATCTTTTTGATTTTGTTATTTACATTTGGGAGTGATTTACATTTTTATAAATATTTTTGATGCCTTTTATTAATTTTTTTATGCTTTCACATTTCCCTTAGTCCTTTTAGGAGACTTTAACCTGCAATATCTTGATAGAACACATTGCAATATTATAATATGCCTATAGTAGATCTAATAAAAAAAGTATTCATTGTTATATTTTTTACTTTATTTGTCAAGATGAGCACCCAGTGTTGTTCAACATTTTCATTAATGATCTAGATAAGGGAACTGAAGGTAAACCAGTGAAATTTGCAGACGATGTAAAGCTAGTAGTGATAGCTAACACTAGAGAAGAGAGAGAAAGGATTCAGAACGATCTAGATAAGCTTTAATAATGGGCAGTGACTAATAGAATGGTATTTAACAGGGAGAAATGCAAGATTCTACATCTGGGCAAGAAAAACGAAAATTACATCTACAGAATGGGAGGAATAGAACTAAGCAACAGCAGGTGTGAAAAAGAGTTGGGTATACTAATAGATCACAGACTGCACATGAGTCAACAGTGTGATGCAGCAGCAAAAAAGGCAAACACAGTTCTATTAAGAGAAGCATAGAGGCTAGATCACATGAAGTCATTATCCCCCTCTACTCCTCCTTGGTCAGACCTCATCTAGAATACTGAGTCCAGTTCTGGGCACCACATTTTAAAAAATACATTGTAAAACTGAGCAAGTTCACAGAAGAGCTACTAGGATGGTGAGCGGACTGGAAAGTATGTCCTACGAGGAACGGTTAAAGGATCTGGGAATGTTTAGCTTGCAAAAAGCAATAGTACAAAATATTTAAAAAAGTATTATTCTCTTCTAAATACTGAAATCTAATTAATGATCTTGTATCACCCCGAATTTTAAAAGGAAGGGGCTGGAGACCATAATGGCATATTAATTGGATTTAGACAGTAGGAGGAATATAGGGCAGGTATATTTTAAGGTGACAATGAGGTGAAACGGGCAGTACATTTGGTCATTTCGGAGAGATGTGCAAGGGACAACCTTTTGGGTCCTGGTGATGGTTCTGAAAAATTGATATTGAACCAGATTGCTGCAGAAGGTCTTGTTGGTTGTAGGCTATGATACTGAGACCCTGGACATGGCTTGACTAGTTACCCCTTGTGTGGTGGACAGTGCAGGCCGTGGAGGCACACCTTGACCTCCATCTAGGCTTAGTCTCAGCCCAGTAGTGCTTCTGCAGAGGGGTGAGGATGCAACAGTGTTGCATTAATTAATGCATCATTGTGTCATTGTGGAGGATTTTGGAGTGTGAAGAGCATGGAGCACATAGATTTGGTGAGCCTGGGCCTCTCAAAACTTCGGATGATCAGAGAAAGGCAGGCGTGTATAAGGAGAGAGCTGGTCCAGCGGTTGGGGTGGCTAAGAATAAAACATGCTAGCCCACAGATTTGCTATAAGGAGGTACAGCCACCTGTGTGGCAAGGGCTTCTTCTCCTATCAGACTCAACATCAGGATGTAAAGTTGATCATCTTGCCCGCCATCTTGCTTGAGAAACAGAGAGAGCTAGCAAGCAGGTTGGAAAGGGGTGAGGTTACAGCAGTGGATTTTAGACAAAGGGGACTCCAGAAACTCATTCCTCAAGAACTTTTGTGTGTTATCTCCCTTTCAGATGATCAACAACACTGTGAGACCACAGGGAAGATATGGACATGGAGGCTGTTCTCCCACAGGCCTAGAAGTTCATCCTGGGCTTCCTTATCATCGGCCTCCCAGCAGTCCAGAGCTCGGTGCAGCAGACCCATGATGGCCCGTTCTTAGAGTAAGGGTCATTCTGCATCTTCTTTAGTGAGGGACTTCTCTGCGTCTCCAGCATTAGGTTCATGTTCAGCCTATGGTGGCTCCTGTTAGTATACCACTTCCTCTCGGACAGGTCTGAAAATGGAGACGAGAGTGAGTCCACATGTAGCCACGTGTGTGGGCTGGTTGTTCATCCATGACTATCATTATTGTAGATTTGGTCAATGCTTAAAAGTCGGTGCAATTTGAACAAAACAGCGGAGTAATCGTCTGCGAGGCCAGGTGAGGCTGTAGTCCTCATGTTGAGAGGTTCAGTGTTCTGTGGGGTGGCTTCTTAGGGCCCTAAAAAAAATCAAAAAAGGCAAAAATGAGGATATATGGTCCTTTATATCTGCAGAACAGGTCAATAAGGAGCTGGGTTTCAATAGCAGTAAGAAAATAATGATAAAAAAAATTAAGGCGGAAAAAATATACAGATCCCACCATGACAAGGTGTACCCCGAACGGGACCGCCAAGACAAAGTGTACCCCGATCATGACTTTGTAAGATACGGACTTGGGATAGACTGTGTGCAAAAGATTGGAAAAAGCTTCAGCAGATCCTTGCAGTCTAAAATGAAGTGCTCAACATTTCCCCTTTAAATCCTCTGCTGTGTGTTACCTCCATGACTATGGACTATAGGGACAGTTCTCGTTGACCCAAGCTCACCCCACACTGTCTATTATAAAACATCCCATGATTTTACTGTTGTGTAATAGCAGCTAATCCCTATAATAAAGCTCTACTGTTATTCTAGCTAATGTTTCCCTGCAGACTGACACTATGTAAAGGTGACGCCTAAAAATCTATCAGAGACCTTGATAGTGATTAACGAATTCAGAGGCTCCTCTTTATAAATCATGGCTGCCTGTCTGGGTAGGAGATGTCTCCTTATTAGAGTTGAGCGATACTTTCCGATATCCAAAAGTATCGGAATCGGAATGGTATCGCCGATACCCAAAAAATATCGGCGATACCCGATACCGGAAGTCCAATGTAAGTCTATGGGAACAAAATATCGAAATTAAAAAAAAAACATTCTTGCCTTGTAGGTTAATTGTACATGAAGGAAAACAACAAAGAGTAATGTAGAATGTATTGGGGGAGGTTGAGGAGACATTAAAGGCATAGATGTTTAACCCAATCAAATGGAATAGCATTAATTTTTTTTTTTAGGAAATACGTTCGGATTGACGAAGAAATTGACAATGTTGTTAACCTTTTTTCTATTTTGGCAAATATGTATGTTTCACAACTTCCATGCTCTTCACCTTTTTAACTTTTGCCACACTTTCTCCTTCATAATCTTCAGCAGCATCATCTTTTTCATCAAATTATCTTCATATTCACCTTCTTTATCTTCTTCTAAAACTTCTTGCTTTTCATCTTTTTGTTAACATTACTCATATTGTTCTTTTTAAACTATTATTCTTCTTCATATTATAGTCCTTCATCTTCTTCATCATATTCTTATTTGTGACAGAGATTCCTGTACTTGTAATCTGTAAAAGTATGAATTTTTAATCGTTCCGTTCTTGCTGCCACAAAAGATTTAAATTACAACAGTATTTGTCCGTGTTCAGTTTAGCCTGCAGCAGCAGGCATTTACCAGGGGCACCACGAGGAGGAACGGACTCACCCCCATACACTGCTTAGTCTTCTTCTGCTTATAATTTAGAGCATATATTTTGCTCTTCATTTTGGTCTTATACTTCATGTTCTTCTGCTTTTAGATCTTCTGCTTATTGTTCTTGTGTCTCTTGTTCTGTATCTTGTATTTGTAGCACAACCTTGTACCAGCTGATGTTACTGGGACACGGTTACTAAGCAGGAGGTACCTGTGCTCCAAAGCACTACCAAGGACCAGCAGACGTTGCTGGAACTCGGATACCGAGATGGAGGCACCTAGGCCAAAGGCACTGCGGAGAACCAGTTGACGGTACTGGAACCCGGACGGGTAGCAGAAGGTACAAGAGCCAATGCAAGTAACGAGGACCAGCTGACTGTGCTGGAACCCGGAGGGGCAGCAGAAGGAAAAGAACCAATGGCACAACCAAGGACCAGCTGACGTTACTGGGACACGGTTACTAAGCAGGAGGTACCTGTGCTCCAAAGCACTACCAAGGACCAGCAGACGTTGCTGGAACTCGGATACCGAGATGGAGGCACCTAGGCCAAAGGCACTGCGGAGAACCAGCTGACGGTACTGGAACCCGGACAGGTAGCAGAAGGTACCCATGGAAATTTAAGTTGACAGGCCGCGAGCCGGCCGCAGTTACCGAATCCCACAGTACTACAGTGGGTGATTGTCCTATTGTCACAACGGAAACAGCCTTTATTTGCATATCCCGCAGCACACATAGGAAGCACCTAAACTCCAGGCACCATAGAGTCGGGTAACCCGACCGCAACACGACAGGACAACTTATTGGAGGCTAAGTGACGTTTACACTGACAGGAAACAGATGGCGTGCTGTAACCAGTCTGGGCAGGAGTGAGTACCCGTGCCAATGACACTTCCGAGCAACAACTGTCGGTGTTGGAGCCCAGGGATGAGAAGAGAACCGGTTGGAGGCAGCAGGACTTTTTGCCGTTCACACAGCAGGGGAACAGCTGACATTACTGAACCCCAGTAACACAGGAGCAAGTGTTAACTGTGCTAACAGCACTTCCAGGCAACAACTGGCGGTGTTGGAGCCCAGGGATGAGAAGACAACAGGGTGGAGGCAGCAGGACTTTTTGACGTACACACAGCAGGGGAACAGCTGACATTACTGAACCCCAGTAACACAGGAGCAAGTGTTGACTGTGCTAACAGCACTTACAGGCAACAACTGGCGGTGTTGGAGCCCAGGGATGAGAAGAGAACAGGGTGGAGGCAGCAGGACTTTTTGACGTACACACAGCAGGGGAACAGCTGACATTACTGAACCCCAGTAACACAGGAGCAAGTGTTGACTGTTCTAACAGCACTTCCGAGCAACAACTGGCGGTGTTGGAGCCCAGGGATGAGAATAGAACAGGGTGGAGGCAGCAGGACTTTTTGACGTACACACAGCAGGGGAACAGCTGACATTACTGAACCCCAGTAACACAGGAGCAAGTGTTGACTGTGCTAACAGCACTTACAGGCAACAACTGGCGGTGTTGGAGCCCAGGGATGAGAAGAGAACAGGGTGGAGGCAGCAGGACTTTTTGACGTACACACAGCAGGGGAACAGCTGACATTACTGAACCCCAGTAACACAGGAGCAAGTGTTGACTGTTCTAACAGCACTTCCGAGCAACAACTGGCGGTGTTGGAGCCCAGGGATGAGAATAGAACAGGGTGGAGGCAGCAGGACTTTTTGACGTACACACAGCAGGGGAACAGCTGACATTACTGAACCCCAGTAACACAGGAGCAAGTGTTGACTGTGCTAACAGCACTTTCAGGCAACAACTGGCGGTGTTGGAGCCCAGGGTCAAGGAGGATGTTTAAATACTAGATCAAGTAATTTCCTTGTTACCTGTCAATTTTAAATGTCTATACTTCAAACAAGAGAAAGATAACCTTTACTACCATAAGATGATGATTTCATTTAAACTAATATCTAGATAAATAAAGAATTGACAAACATAAACACATACATTAACATGTTGAACAGCAATGCAAACCACAAAATAAATTAGTTAAGGAATCTGCTATACGGTTGTACATAAAAGCATACAAGTACATATCTGAATCCATTAATGATGGATAAGTAACAGTATGTACACCATTTTTATTGTATAGACAATGAATGTCTGACTTCAAAACATCATCAGCATTACAAGTTATCTATGACATTACTAAAATGTTACATTTGCTGAATAATGTCACTAAACAGTTTATACAAAATTATACAATTTCCATCATGTAATACTCATAATATGTGGCAATAATCATTTTTATTAACAAACATAACCTTTAAAAAGTGCATAGTGCATAGTGAAAATTGCTATTTATGCCTGACTGTCGACTTGCAAGCATGACAACGGATAGATAAGGTATATATAGATGAGACTGCATAGCCAGAGATGGTGAATGGCGATGTAATACTGTACCTCAATAAAGTGTGCGTCACTACTACATAATTTTTTTTATATAGCTTTATAAACAGGGTACGTGGATGTATGCTTGCGCCTTTGTTTTGACGCACAGACTGCCTTCCTGCTGAGACGCGTTGGGTAGTGAACAGTTGTGTGCAGTGTTCACTGTAGTCTGAGGTTTTCCTTTTTGGAGTGCAGATCACGCTCCAGTTAGTTCTTCAACCACTGCTGGTTGTAGTCTGCTGAGCGTGTGTCACTGGCACATCCTTGAAATTTTTCTCTAATTGTTGCTGATCCATTCTATTACAAATAAATAAAATCTATTAGTGTGACGCGCTTCCATCCGTATACAATACATTTGTTGCAAACACTATAGAAGTACACAAAGGGGCCTTTCACACCTACTGAACAATTGTGTGCAGTGTTCACTGCAGTCTCTGCGGAATAACCACACTTAGGCCTTATAACTTTTCAGACTTTCTTTATCAATCTACCAAGATGAAGAAGGCAGGGAGTAAGGCATGTGGTCGTGGCCGTGGAGTTTCTTCAGGGAGAGGACGTGGGGATTCTGTGGCTGCTGCGGCCCCCAGTGACACAGCATCCACCAGTTTTCCCCTTGAGCGTTCCTTTATGCGCACCTTTGTAGGAGCTCGGAGTACCCCCCTGCTGCGGGAAGAACAAATTGAAGCCGTTGTTGGTTGGATGTCAGCCAATGCATCAACTTCAATTGCTTCCACCTCCTCTCAGGACCACAGCACTGTTGAGCAACCATCTGTCTCTTCACCGCCTGTCAAATTGCCCAGGCAGTCAGAGAGTTCTGTACAGGAGCCAGCTGAGTGTCTGCTTCTGTTCTCAGAATCTATTGGCTTGCAAACAGGGGCCCAGCCAAGCAGCATTCTGTAATGTGAAGAAGAGGGAGTATGCAGTGATGCGCAACAGCTGTGTCTCTCTGAATCTGAAGAGGCGGGTGAGACAGTGCCGATGGTCAGCACACCGCAGAACGCATCTGATGATGATGAGACTCAGGTGCCAGTTTCTGTTGAGCATGGTGCTGACCGGACCACCCAACAGCAGCAGGTGTTGGCAGAGGGTAGTGGAGATGATGATGTCCAAGACCCAACATGGCGTGAGGAACAGGAAGGTGGTGGGAGCAGCTCAGAGGAATCCTAATAATAATAATATTAATTTATATAGCGCCATCATATTACGCATCGCTTTACAGTTTTGCAGTTTAAGAACACAAGTCATAAGTAACAACGTTAACAATACAATAATTTAAGCTAAATAAGTCGCCCCTGCTCGTGACAGCTTACAATGTACAATGAGGTGGGGGAGATACAAAGTATAGGTGTTTATATACAATGGTGCATTTACAATGATGGTCCAGCCATCTTAAGGGACTGAGGGATGGAGATAGTGAATGGGCTAGAGACACACACACACATACACACTTACACAGAATACATAGAATGACTTTGATTAGTGAATGTGATAGGCCGCTCTGAACAAATGTGTTTTGAGGGAGCGCCTGAAACCATGCAAATTGTGGATAGTACTAATTTCTTGGGGTACAGCATTCCAGAGGATTGGCGTAGCGCGGGAGAAGTCTTGGAGTCGGGAGTGGGAGGTACATATTAGTGCAGAGGTTAGTCGAAAGTCGTTTGCAGAGCGCAGCAGTCGGTTAGGCCGATAGATAGAAATGAGGGAGGAGATGTAGGAGGGGTGCTGCACTGTGGATAGCTTTGTGGCTGAGAACCAGTACTTTGGTTGAAAGCTGGGAGAGGCCTAGAGAAGTGGTTAGTGAAAGAAGGAAGATAGAGGAAGACATTGCCCCACGGTACAAACAGGAGGGAGAGTTAGGCTGCAGACTCGGTTGCCTGTAGCCTCCAGTTTGGCACCTGTTCGGAGCAGTTGTCTTCCAAAAGTCAAAACGTGCGCTCCCAGGACTTGCACTGCGTGGTCCTTTTTTCACACACTTGCACATGATATTTGCTATGTCAAATGCAAGCTGTGTAATCAAAAATTAAAAATAGCTAAAAGTGTCAGTCACCTCAATACCACAAATATGTGGAAACATGTGCGGACAAAGCACGTAGTTGAGTTACAAAGACACACTGGAGATGTAGGCTAACCTACAGCAGCACCTACATCTTCAGGTTGTGTTAAAGCCTCTTCATCGAGCTCACACACAGCTGGTTCTGCTTCCTCACAGGATCGCCATGGAAGAACCTCGGCCACTGTTGTCCAGACACAAAGTGTTATTCCACACACAGCAGCAAGTTCCCTGTCATCCTCACACTCCCAGGCCACAAAACAGCCATCGGTAGCACAGGCATGGGATAAAAGACGGCCATACTCCGCAAACCATGCACGAGCACAGGCTCTGAATGCTGGCATTGCAAAACTCCTATCCCTTGAAATGCTGTCATTCAGGCTGGTGGAGACAGACAGTTTCCGGAACTGAATATCATTGTCAGTCCCACAATACAATGTGCCAAGCCAATTTCATTTTAGCAGGCAAGCCGTCCCTGGTCTGCAAAAGCATGTTGAGGGAAAAATTAAACATGCGCTACTAAACGCCCTCAGTAGCAAGGTCCACCTGACCACCGATGCGTGGACAAGTACCCATTGTTATGATCTGCTACAACCAGTAAGGAAAGAAGGGAATTCTGTCCCTACAATACAACTAAGCTGAATCCCTACGATGTAACGGGGAACCTGATCCTGCGACCAGACCCGCTAAAGTCCTCATCTAGTGTGAACGAAGACCTATAGTTGCGAGGGAGGAATCCCTACAAGATCTAGGGACTGGGAGAAAAGATGGACACCTCCTAACATAAATTGTAGCATGGATAATTAAACAGAAAAAAAAATACTTTGCGATCCTAACATCAAGCAAAACTGACAGATTAAGGCACCTAAGCACCCGGCTAGCTTAACAGTAGATAATACAATGAAGTCAAGCAAAGCCAGAAGGGTGGAGCAAGACTAAATAGGGAAAAAAGGTCATGTGACCAGCAAACTGAAACAAAACCTAACAAGAGGCTTCTAACACCCATGGCCAGGGACGATACCTTTCCCTCACTGCCCATTGGGTCAATGTTGTGTAGCCGGGTACTGATCTTGCGAGTGTCGCTGTACGTGTTCTGCCAACTCCAAGGATTGCAGGAATCAAGTCTGTGCACATTGACTCCTCCTCCTACTCCAGTTCCTCAGAATCATCGCTGCAGGAGCCGTCACGGTCTACCTCCACATGGACCCGTGAACGTTTACCTGTTGCGACCGATATGAGCACAGCCGTGTCCAAATGTCAACAGGCCGTCCTGAAATTAATTTCCATGGGGAATCTTAGCCACACAGCGCAGGAGCTCTGGGATGCCATAAAGCAGGAGAGCGACGTGTGGTTTTTGGAAGCGAATCTACAGGCAGGCTTGGTAGTGTGTGACAATGACCGAAATCTGGTGGCAGCTCTGGGCCTTGGCAACCTCACTCACATACCATGTCTGTCATATGTGCTCAACTTGGTCGTGCAGAGTTTTTTGAGGGACTATCCGGATCTTGATGCACTGCTGCACAAGGTCCGCCTAGAGTGCGCTCACTTGCGACGTTCCAGCATGGCCAGATCGCGCATTGCAGCTCTGCAACGCAGATTTCGCCTTCATGAACATCGCATCATATGTGACGTACCCACCAGGTGGAATTCCACGTTACATATGTTGGAGCGGTTGTGTGAGCAGCAGCCAACAGTAATGGAGTATCAGCTGCATCAGGCGCAGTCAACTCGCAATTTGCGCCGTCCACACTTCACCACTACTGAGTGGGCCTCTATAATAATAATAATAATAATAATATTCTTTATTTATATAGCGCCATAATATTCCACAGCGCTTTACAGTTTAACAGTTTCAAAACAAAAGTCATAAGTAACAACGTTAAACAATACAATAATTAAAGCTAAATCAGCCGCCCCTGCTGGTGAAAGCTTACAATCTACAATGAGGTGGGGGAGATACAAAGTACAGCTGTTTATATACAATGGTGTTTTTACAATGATGGTCCAGCCATTTTAAGGGAGTGAGGGATGCATGGAGATAGTGAATGGGCTACACACACAGACTTACACATAGAATGACTTTGATTAGTGAATGTGATAGGCCACTGTGAACAAATGTGTTTTGAGGGAGCGCCTGAAACCATCCAAATTGCGGATAGTCCTAATTTCTTGGGTACAGCATTCCAGAGGATTGGCGCAGCGCGGGAGAAGTCTTGGAGTTGGGAGTGGGAGGTACGGATTAGTGCAGAGGTTAGTCGAAGGTTGTTTGCAAAGTGCAGCAGTCGGTTAGGCCGATAAATATAAATAAGGGAGGAGATGTAGGGGGGTGCTGCGCTGTGGAGAGCTTTGTGGGTGACAACCAGTAATTAGAATTGGATCCTATAATGAATGGGCAGCCAGTGTAATGAGTGGCGAAGGACTCTATGAAGGACATCTGCCACGTTTTGCGTGCGTTTGATGAGTCAACGCGGATGGCGAGTGCAGATGATGCACTAGTCAGCCTGACTGTCCCCCTTATCTACCTGCTTCAAAAAACACGCAAGCACTAAGGCATGAGGTTTTGGAAGAGGTGGAGGATGAGGAGTCACAAATTCCATCACCTTCTGGACAGTCAGCGCAACGTGGTTCCTCACAAAGGGCTGGAGGACTTTCAAAGTACCATGCTGTATCAACAATTGAACCTCCAGAGTCGCTGTCTATATTTTCATAACCATTACAAACTTTTAATGTATTTACAAAGCACATAATGTACATTTTTTGTCTATCCTTTTGTAATGCTATTGTGTTTCCATAAAGTGATGTTACAGAATTATGATACAATGTTTTTAAATTTTGAGTTTTAAATTTTGTAAATTTTTATGTATTTGAAGGACTTTGTGAGGAGGATGAGGAGGAGTCAATGGAGGAGGAAGACATCGCTCCAGAGGGAGGTAGACAATGCTCTAGTCAGTATGTAGACCAAGGGTGGGGTGATGCACAGCAGGCAGAGATGACGCCTCTTGCAGGGGACAACGTTTCTTGGCCAGTTGGGAGTCTGCAGCACATGGTTGATTTCATGCTGCAGTGCCTGAGAAACGACCGCCGCATCGAACACATTCACACCACGTCTGATTATTGGGTGTACACCCTCCTAGACCCTCGCTACCGGGACAACTTACAAAGCCTCATCACACCGTTGAACTGGAGCGTAAAATGCGGAAGTACCAAGACACACTGGTGCAATCCATAATGTTCTCCATTCCAGCCGAGAGCACTGCTGCTGCTACTGCTTTACAAAGCAGCTCTGTGCGTCGAGGCAGTGGAGACAGCTCTGCAACAAGAGGGAGCACAAGCAGCGCCTCTGCACAGGGCAAGAACAGTATGTTCCAAATGTGGCGAAGTTTTGTGGCAGCGCCACCAATGTCTACACCATCCGAGACGGCTCCAGTCAGCAGGAGGCAACGTTTCCGTAAGATGGTTACAGACTACATGTCTTGCCCTCTCAGTGTACTCCCAGATGGCTCTTCCCCATTCAAGTTTGTTGTCTCTAAGCTGGATACATGGCCAGAGCTTAGCCAGTATGCATTGGAGGTGCTGGCTTGCCCTGCTGCCAGTGTATTATCGGAGCGCGTCTTTACTGCTGCAGGTGGTGTACTAACAGACCGTTGCATGCGACTCTCCTCCGATAATGTAGAACGGCTTACTTTTCTGAAAATGAACTAGGCATGGATCTCGCCTGAATTTGCCTGTCCGGTTTCAGATTAACTAACTGGTTGGCAACGTTTTCCATGTCTCCTGTTATGTTCATCTTTCTACCACCTGAGCTATACTCCCTGGGCTACAACACTGCCAGTTGCTGCTCAGAAGTGTCGTGTCCACAGACCAATACACAAGCTATAGTGATAGTGGGGTTCAGTAACGCCTGCTGTTCCCCTGCTGTGTGTCTGACAAAAATTAATGCTGCTAACTAGTGTTGAGCATTCCGATACCGCAAGTATCGGGTATCGGCCGATATTCGCGTTATCGGAATTCCGATACTTAATTCCGATACTTTTTCCATATCGTATACCGGAATCGGAAGTTCCCATAATTCTTTGAGAGGCAATGTGATTTTAGTCAGCCAATGAGGAATCCTACGAAGTGTGGGCACATCCTGTAATGCTGCGGTCATCTTAACTAATGGCATGGCTGTGATTGGCTGCTGAAATGATGTCAGAATGCACTATAAAAGGCGCCGCCGCCATTTTAGCGTCACTGTGCTGTGAACTCAGTAAGGGACAGAACGCTACTCTGCTCACTCTGAGGGACAGTTAGATATTGCGATTTTGTGTACTACTGTGCTTGAGGCAGGCTAGTTTACCAACCGCTGTGTAAAGCTTCATTTTGCCAGTGTTGTTTTAACAGCTCTGTGCAAGGTGTGTGTGTGTGACAGTGCAGGTGACGCTGCAGTTTGCTCTGCATCCACCGCTGTTTGTAGGCATCTGCACGTGTCACTGACTCTTTTTTTTTTTTTTTTTTTTTTATTTTGTGGAATTGGTGCAGCTCCATTATATTAGAAAAAAAAATCAAATCTATTAGTGTGACGTGCTTCCATCCGTATACAATACATTGGTTGCAAACACTATAGAACTACACAAAGGAGCTTTTCACAGATTGTGGACAGTTGTGTTTCAGTGTTCACTTGAGTCTGTGTTTTTTACTTTTTTAGTGCAGATCACGCTCCAGTTACATGTTCAAGCACTGCTGCTTGTACTCTGCTGAGCGTGTCTCAGTGCCTCATCCTTTTCATTTATCTCCAATTGGTTCTGCTACATTCCATTTAAAATAAATCTAATCTATTAGTGTGACGCGCTTCCATCCGTATACAATACATTGGTTGCAAACACTATAGAACTACACAAAGGAGCTTTTCACAGATTGTGGACAGTTGTGTTTCAGTGTTCACTTGAGTCTGTGTTTTTTACTTTTTTTAGTGCAGATCACGCTCCAGTTACATGTTCAAGCACTGCTGCTTGTACTCTGCTGAGCGTGTCTCAGTGCCTCATCCTTTTCATTTATCTCCAATTGGTTCTGCTACATTCCATTTAAAATAAATCTAATCTATTAGTGTGACGCGCTTCCATCCGTATACAATACATTGGTTGCAAACACTATAGAAGTACAGAAAGGAGCTTTTCACAGATTGTGGACAGTTGTGTTTCAGTGTTCACTTCAGTCTGTGTTTTTTACTTTTTTGAGTGCAGATCACGCTCCAGTTACTTGTTCAAGCACTGCTGCTTGTACTCTGCTGAGCGTGTCTCAGTGGCTCATCCTTTTCATTTATCTCCAATTGGTTCTGCTACATTCCATTTAAAATAAATCTAATCTATTAGTGTGACGCGCTTCCATCCGTATACAATACATTGGTTGCAAACACTATAGAAGTACAGAAAGGAGCTTTTCACAGATTGTGGACAGTTGTGTTTCAGTGTTCACTTCAGTCTGTGTTTTTTACTTTTTTGAGTGCAGATCACGCTCCAGTTACATGTTCAAGCACTGCTGCTTGTACTCTGCTGAGCGTGTCTCAGTGGCTCATCCTTTTCATTTATCTCCAATTGGTTCTGCTACATTCCATTTAAAATAAATCTAATCTATTAGTGTGACGCGCTTCCATCCGTATACAATACATTGGTTGCAACTTGCAAACACTATAGAAGTACAGAAAGGAGCTTTTCACAGATTGTGGACAGTTGTGTTTCAGTGTTCACTTCAGTCTGTGTTTTTTTACTTTTTTGAGTGCAGATCACGCTCCAGTTACATGTTCAAGCACTGCTGCTTGTACTCTGCTGAGCGTGTCTCAGTGGCTCATCCTTTTCATTTATCTCCAATTGGTTCTGCTACATTCCATTTAAAATAAATCTAATCTATTAGTGTGACGCGCTTCCATCCGTATACAATACATTGGTTGCAAACACTATAGAAGTACAGAAAGGAGCTTTTCACAGATTGTGGACAGTTGTGTTTCAGTGTTCACTTCAGTCTGTGTTTTTTACTTTTTTGAGTGCAGATCACGCTCCAGTTACATGTTCAAGCACTGCTGCTTGTACTCTGCTGAGCGTGTCTCAGTGGCTCATCCTTTTCATTTATCTCCAATTGGTTCTGCTACATTCCATTTAAAATAAATCTAATCTATTAGTGTGACGCGCTTCCATCCGTATACAATACATTGGTTGCAAACAATATAGAAGTACACAAACGGGCCTTTCACAGCTACTGAACATGGGTTTTTAATTTTTAACTAAAATATGTATTTTTTCAAATGACACAAATATAAGTAATGTTGAAGAGGAATAGTCCTACATCCATTGTTTGCACAATATTACAGGTGTACATCATGTCCCTTAATCAACAATGTATTATATATTTACTTGTATGCTTTTATTTAAAAGCCAAGAACACAGAAGGATAACCTTCGCACTGCAGCTGTTGTCAAAGTTCAACCCACATATGCACTTCCAACATTGCAGCATTTGAGGCATGATGTGAGTTGGATTGGTCAAGTTATGGAGTGAGAAGGTTCACCATCAGTACCCTATAGCATAAGTATGCTTTTGTGTTAGCATTTGTGTTAGACATGTGGATATCTGCCATAATATGTCACAATTATTTAGTTACAGATTTGTTACCAACACTAATCATTGAATGGTTTTAAATTTGACGTTTCACTTGTTTACAGCTTAGAAATAAGGGTGTAGCCTGATATCTATGTGTAGCACTAGCCACTTTAACATGTCATGTTTTTTAAACATGTGTAGCTAGGTAGCAGTAATTTTTGCCGGACACACAGCAGGGAACAGCAGGCGTTACTGAACCCCACTATTACTATAGCTTGTGTATTGGTCTGTGGACACGACACTTCTGAGCAGCAACTGGCAGTGTTGTAGCCCAGGGAGTATAGCTCAGGTGGTAGAAAGATGAACATAACAGGAGACATGGAAAACGTTGTCAACCAGTTAGTTAATCTGAAACCGGACAGGCAAATTCAGGCGAGATCCATGCCTAGTTCATTTTCAGAAAAGTAAGCCGTTCTACATTATCGTAGGATAGTCGCATGCAACGGTCTGTTAGTACACCACCTGCAGCAGTAAAGACGCGCTCCGATAATACACTGCCAGCAGATCAAGCCAGCACCTCCAATGCATACTGGCTAAGCTCTGGCCATGTATCCAGCTTAGAGACACAAAACTTGAATGGGGAAGAGCCATCTGAGAGTACACTGAGAGGGCAAGACATGTAGTCTGTAACCATCTTACGGAAATGTTGCCTCCTGCTGACTGGAGCCGTCTCGGATGGTGTAGACATTGGTGGCGCTGCCACAAAACTTCGACACATTTGGAACATACTGTTCTTGCCCTGTGCAGAGGCGCTGCTTGTGCTCCCTCTTGTTGCAGAGCTGTCTCCACTGCCTCGACGCACAGAGCTGCTTTGTAAATCAGTAGCAGCAGCAGTGCTCTCGGCTGGAATGGAGAACATTATGGATTGCACCAGTGTGTCTTGGTACTTCCGCATTTTACGCTCCCGGTTCAACGGTGTGATGAGGCTTTGTAAGTTGTCCCGGTAGCGAGGGTCTAGGAGGGTGTACACCCAATAATCAGACGTGGTGTGAATGTGTTCGATGCGGCGGTCGTTTCTCAGCCACTGCAGCATGAAATCAACCATGCTGCAGACTCCCAACTGGCCAAGAAACGTTGTCCCCTGCAAGAGGCGTCATCTCCGCCTGCTGTGCATCACCCCACCCTTGGTCTACATACTGACTAAGCATTGTCTACCTCCCTCTGGAGCGATGTCTTCCTCCTCCATTGACTCCTCCTCACAAAGTCCTTCAAATACATATAAATTTACAAAATTTAAAACTCAAAATTTAAAAACTTTGTATCATAATTCTGTAACATCAGTTTATGGAAACACAATAGCATTACAAAAGGATAGACAAAAAATGTACATTATGTGCTTTGTAAATACATTAAAAGTTTGTAATGGTTATGAAAATATAGACAGCGACTCTGGAGTTCAATTGTTGA